>CAUJNA010000283.1:77500-127500 GCA_963377175.1 Effrenium voratum
TGTCGACCTGTTCAGGGAGTCCCTGTCCTTTCTCTCAACAGGGGGGGCCTTCTGGGCTGAATCCGGCAAGGGAGGATTTTCTATTATGTCAGCCTTCGCGACGGGTCGATGTTTCTCATTGAGAGCTTTCTGCATGAACCTGGGGTTGGGCGCCCTTGGTTGGTACTGTGAATGAACGAAATCCATTTCGCACCACGGGAAACCAATGTTTGTTGATGTTTGTTGGCATTTACAGGGGAATCACAAGCCAGGGTTTCTTAGGTGGGGCGAAATGATTCTCGTTCATCCACAGTGTGCGGGGGGAGTGCAAAAGAAATGCAACCAACCCACTTCTTTTCAGGAATCCCCATTTGAGACACCCTGACAAACAAACATCTCACAAAGCAAAAGCTCCAAACAGGATTCAACAGTCGCCTTTCGCCTTCCACATTCCATAGCATGCTCAAGCCATGGTACATCACATAAAACATATGTGTCGTTTTGTTGAAGCTTTACTTTTTGAGGGACGCCCAAAAGAAACGCCACTCATTTCGGGGGCTCCCCTACGTATTTCTGTTGTTTGTGCTAGGTCTATGAATTGCGAGGGTACCACGTTTCCACTCAACTGTCTTTGGACATATGGCCAAGAGATGCATTGCATGACCAGACACGTGTGATTCTCCTGTGTTTTCTTCGCTGGTGTACTGATGTGCGATCAAGTTAGCTACCATTGTGCTGTTTGCAAAAGCTGTTCTCCCGCGGGTCCCCTGAGTAAGCCATGCGTGAAGTATCACCACACAATTCAGATCGTCGGCGCATCATTTTGCCCTATGTCACAAGAGGTCGACACGAGTGCATGCTACACCCATGTGCAAGCAGCCAAGCAGCCAAGCAGCCAAGCAGCCAAGCAGCCAAGCAGCCAAGCAGAATCTGTGAATGAGCGTGAAAAGCAACGGTTGCTTGGGTTTAATCAGGAGGCCTTCCTTACGCGTCGTGTTTGAGGTGGCTGAGCTCTATGCCGACTCCACCCGTAGCACACCCATTGCCGGGCTCATAGTGCCCGCTTTTGCGCGCGTTGGCTCGCGTTGTGGGCCGCGCTTTTGAGCAGCCAAATCGAGAGAGTGGCCAGAATTGTTGGTTGCAAGGTCCCCTCCATTTTTTCTTCTGCGATCCTCACAGCTCGAAGCACATGTCGCACGATTCGTTCAGACACGGAGTCCTGCTATGTCCTGCTCACTTTGCAGATGGTGCAGGTTCCGTTCTGGTTGCTGCCAGGGTCGAACGGGCTTCGACCCAGGGCTCAAAAGAAATATTAATATATGGCCGGCAACTACAGGGTATTGCTCGGGTTTCTTTCCTCTTGCAGTGTGTCTTACAGGAATCATTAGACAGTATCTCACTCACCACATTCAGAGCATCAAGGGCAATAGCTGGTTTATTGGAGGAACTAGGACTCATACTTCATGCAGCACGATTCAACAATTTGTGTCGTATACCCCAAAGGTTTCCACAACCGGGCAATTGATCGTGCCCAGATGTTCCCTGGTCTTCCACACACCTTGAGAATGGAATCCACGATGCATGGCAGACTGCACATGGCCAGACTGCCCTTGGCGGCCTGAGTTCCACAAAGTCATTGCGGCCAGGGCTTGGGTCAGAGAGGTTTGGTTTGTTTACCCGGAGGGTCCCGGAGGCGGTTGCACCAACCTCCAGTGCTAGTGCAGTCAGCAAAATCAAACCACGCTGTAGTAGCCACTGTACTTGTTTGATACACCTGCAGAAACACTCACTTTGAGATGCGTTGTTTAGATCACATTTACCACCAGGATTTGACAGTGGAGGATGCATTATTTGTGAGCCAAGGCATTGTGCAGCGGTGTTTAGCTGCATTCCTTTGCGTGGGCGTGTCCGGACATCACAGAGCTGGTCTCTCAACTCTCATATTAAAAGTTTGATGTAATCAAACGTCAGGCTCTGTTTTGCCAGCTTGTCATTTGATGCACTTTGAAATGGGGGCACAAAAGGTGTTGGGGGGGTCCAAGGCAGGTCACCACAGCTTAGCGTCTGTCCCTGTCGAGCTTCACATTGTCGCACATCACGCAGTAGACATTTAGATAGGCCCAGTTACACCATGGTGAACAAGTAGATGGCACAAGTCCATAGGTCTAATCATCCTCCCCTTCACCCTCCCACCAATTAACATGGAACCTGGTACGGACCCGGTCCCTTCAAAAGGAAAATGGGTCTTGAAGGAAATCCGAACGTCAGGTTCATATTAATTGCTGGGAGGGTATTTCACTTCCCACAAGGGAATTCGGCCTGTGGGTTGATGAATATTCCCTTCGGCCCCAGTTTTGACCATGGGTCTCTTTTCCGTGGCAAATATCGCATGTTTTTCTCTTTGGTTTCCCAACCAATGGTCATCCATGCATATGTGGGACCTCTTGATCAACCCCATCTACTTTCACCCCGGGTTCTCCTCGAAATGAGGGCCCCCCGAAAAATGAGATCGATGATTTGGGAAAGGTCTAGACATCTAAAGAAATCAAACCATGTACTTGGTAGACATCTAAAGGTCTATCATCCAATGGTTTGTCGATGTTTTGAACCCCCATCCCCTGGGTTCTTCTCAAAACTAGGGGCCCCGAAAGAAAAATCTGGGTGTGGGTCAAAATTAAACCACGAGGGGACCGCAGGTGTGAGTCCATGTTTCCATTTACCAAGGTGCTATTTTGGGTACCCATTTTGACCCACAGCCATCTGTTGGTGTCCCTTGGTTTGCTTCAACCATCGTCTTCCGCTCGTCGTAGAGACCTCGTATCTCCCTGTTCACCGAGGTCTTTGTGCTTTCCACCGGCGCAGATCCCACCTCCATGCGGGGAGTCCCATGGAGAACCGTCTCTCACTCCCGGAGTTTGCCTCAGGCTTCTGGGGCACTTTTGGGGGAAGACCATGTGAGTAAACAACAAGCTTCGTCTGTTTTTGGCTCCACTGAACTGCTGTATTTGTTCTGTTGTCCCATGAGATTGCATGTTGTCAGTTCCAGTCTTGGTCTTCAGTGTCTTAGTAGTTTGCTACGTACATTTGTTTGAGTCCTATTGAAGGGAATCCAAAGATAAACCACCCATCTTAGGGGTTTGAATAGATTATATGCTGGGTATTGAAGCTAATTTGAATATTGGGTTGTGGTTAGTTGTGAATGGTGTATATATATATATATACACATTAGACATAGGTTTGGGTGAGGTTTGTGGTGTCTTTATCCCAAACGTCGACCCCGCAAATCGAGACCCCTGACTTAGCCGCTTGATTTGGTATCAAACAACCAGTCCACATCAGACGTCATCTTAGATCATGACGAGGTCACAGGATTGTCATTCTTTTGAAAACTGACAACTGTGAGGCCAGCAATACGTCATGCACCGTCTGGTTAGAGTGTTCCCTTCGGGTGATGTATGAAAGCCAGGCGGTTGTTTTGCGAGCCCGCTCGATTCCATTTTTGAGCTGTTTGAGACGCGAGCAAGCCACGATCCAGCTTTCATAAGTTT
Organism: Effrenium voratum; assembly: GCA_963377175.1. Classification (NCBI taxonomy): domain Eukaryota; class Dinophyceae; order Suessiales; family Symbiodiniaceae; genus Effrenium; species Effrenium voratum. The sequence goes on from CAUJNA010000283.1 coordinate 81,028, forward strand.
CCATGTTTCTCGTCGGCCGATAGCAGCTAGTGTGAGGACTCAGTTTTTTGCCTAGTTTGCTTTGGGTGTGATGTGCCCGGCGGCACACATCATGTGCTGCCCCCACAATCTAGCACGCTTGTCGGCCTCCTCACGAGCTCACAGTTTGTGCGGCCGAAGGTGTGACCATACCCCACTGGCCTGGGTTCACCTTGCACTTGTCTCTTTGTGTAGAAATGGTAGGCCTTTGGTTTTTCAGGCCGAGAAGGGCCTCCGACTCTAGTGTACCCTCCCCATTCTCTGCAAGGATACTTGTCAAACAATGGGCCAAACCCCGGGAGAATAGGAGGTTTCTGAAGAGAAGGATGGGTGAAGAGAATGGGGAATCAAACCTTGGAACTTCATGAGTGGTATCATTACCGATGGAGAAACTCTCCACAGAGCAGCCAGAAGATTTCTCTCCAAAACGGGCAGACATATGTTCCTTAGTATCCCTGGGACCACATCTTTGCCCTGCCAGGAACTGTGGAGCAATGGGAAAGCAAAGGTCAACCATCAAGGGCTATCTCCGGCTCAGGTTGATGCGTTTCGCCCAGGAGGTGGATATGGCAAGGGGGCCCAAGCGCAGAATCCGTACTTGCAGCTTTGGAAGTCTTCGGAAGTCGCTTTGCATTGCTTCAGATCGCGGAGGAGTTTGGTCCTACCAAAATTACCCCAGTTCCTATGTCAATCATGAGCCCACAGCTTGCGAAAGGCGAGAAGCGAAGCCCTGCCTCTGGCATTCTTGGGGTTTGTGGTCCAGGATGGCCCAAGAATTGCTCGCAACGGCCTGAGTGTGAATCAAAACTTGAATTTTGAATCGAGTTGAAGACTTGTCAGGCTCAAGTCATAGACTCACATGCATAGACTCACATGCGCAAATACCAGTCTTGCAGACCCCATGCAGAACCCAAACTAGCCGCTTACCCATCTCAGGAATAGTCATACCACACTGGACATCACTGGACACTGGTTCTGTTGCCCTTGCGTATCACACCGTGTCACAATGTTGTTGATCTTAGCCCTGTCATGCAAACTACGCTGTCAACCCCAACCCATCCATTCACCATACACACCCACATACTCCCACACTTGCCATTATGCATTTTGAACCCCGTGTCTCTCTGCAGCAAGACTTCAGCCCACCTCCGTTCCCTCCATTTCCCTTGGGCCATCTTCCACGCTCATTCCTGGAAGGCTCTCGCCCAAACGAGGCTCCGCAAAGGTGAGCCGCGTTCCATGGAGGCCGCGTGCAGATGGGCCAAAGCGCCTCGGAGCTCGGCGCCGAGCCGCCCGCGCCCGCGCCGGCGCCGTCGGAGCCGACGCCGGAGCCAAGCACTTGGCGCTCCGCGGAGTCGGAGGAGTCAGAGGCAGCGCAGGCGCTTGGTACCGAAAATGGCTGTGGCTCAAAAGATGGAGTCCCCAAACGCCACCTTGGTATATGGAAATAAAGACTAAAACCCGCGGCTTGCCCCAGCTGTTTAATTTTGTGGGTACCGAAGTTTGAGCAAACTTAGACAATCGAACACAGAGCCAAAGTGGGAAAATGGGAGACTGGGCAAATGCTTGATCGATGTGTAAGTGACTGGAAACTGATACTTGGCCGTGTTGTTTGAGCCTGACACAAGCAGTGTGGCAATTCTGAGTTGCCTCTTGGAAGGAGAATCCCGTTTTGGAGTTATCTTAAAGCTTTTGGGGCCCCTTGTTTGGGGACAACACCCTAGGGCTTTCGGCCAACAGTTTATGTTTCCCACAAAGAATCCTATGATCATGATTTGATCATGGCGAATGGCTTGGATCCCCAGAGTTTATCTGACAGGCTCAGAGCCTTTTGCTCGGCGACGAGTTGCTATGCCGGTGCATCTCTGCCTGGTCGACACTCTGGGAGGCCGTACAAGCTGGCGCCGTGTGCAGGCGCGGCAGTTCGAAAGCTTTGTGATCGAAAACAAAAGAAAAAAGCCACAATCTGAATTGTTCAACATCAACCCTGAACAGCTACCTGTCAGCTGGTAAGTAGGGGCAGTGGTGAGAGGATATCGTATGCCATGGATGAAGGTGCATAGGGGGCCTAAGCCACTTGCAGAAAACTCGGGTAGATGAAGTGCCAACCACAAATGGTTGCCTTTGCCAGCAAGGCGCACTGCACCATCTGGATTTGAGCATCCACGTGACAACCGACATGCAGCTCGTAACACACAGCTGCTTGGGTGTATACTAAAATAATTAATGTTGGACTCTGTTTAGTGTGACCCCCCCCCCCCCCCCGGAACAGTGGAACCAGTCGGCGGGACTCTCTTTAGGGAGATCCTGGGGGATCTGGGAGGGACAGTACTTACTTTAGTATTGCCAATTCTACTTTAGTATTGCCAAGGCCCCCTCTCAGATTCCCAGTACTGACTTTAGTATTGCCAATTCTACTTTAGTATTGCCAAGGCCCCCTCTCAGATTCCCAGTACTGACTTTAGTATTGCCAATTCTACTTTAGTATTGCCAAGGCCCCCTCTCAGATTCCCAGTGCTGACTTTAGTACTGCCAATTCTACTTTAGTATTGCCAAGGCTGACTCTCAGATCCCCAGTATTTACTTTAGTATTGCCAATTCTACTTTAGTATTGCCAAGGGTCGTTTTTTCAGCAACCCCCGAAACCAGTTGGACACTAAAGAGGACCCCAAAACAGTCGCATTAAAGAGGATCTGGGCCTCTTGTGGGCACCCCCCTTTGTGTGACTGTTTGCCCGCACTTTTTTGTAAAGAAGTTATCTTAAATTTGATGGTTTGGGAACAACTTGCAAAATCGATTTTCTAGATCTCAGGCCTTTAACCTTTGAGCTGGGGAGAGCTTAGGATGAGTCCCCTTCTTTAAAAGTAAAAGGCTGAGGCTTTGGTTTTCAGTTTTCAGCAACCCCGAAACCACTGACACTAAAGAGGACCCCAAAACAATCGCATTAAAGAGGATCTGGGCCTCTTGTGGGCACCCCCCTTTGTGTGACTGTTTGCCCGCACTTTTTCGTAAAGAAGTTATCTTAAATTTGATGGTTTGGGGACCACTTCAAGAAAACAATTTCCCAATTCTGGCTCAGAACCAGCCTCCAGCTCAACAGGAGCTACCAAGGCTTAGCAAGTTTAGCCTGAGCCCGAGCAAATCTAGAAAGCGAAGAAAGAAGCTCTGCGTTTTTTGAGATTTTTCTGGGGGGGCAAAAAAACTTGACACAATAGCGAACCGTTAAAACAGTCACAGGATTCTGAATTAGGGAAAAATTTTCTACAATAGCGAGGACCAATAATAAAGGAGGTCCAACATTAGTAGACGCTGCGTAAAGTGTGTTTTTTTTTCAAGCTATCCTCTGAACTCTGGTATATTTCGAAAAGGACACTGACTTTGCTTGCTGAAACCTTGGATGAAGTCTTTTCCCAAGAGTCTTTCCACCCGCAAAATGCGGGCTTGGGTTCAGGCAATGGCGCCGCATGTTTGTGGACCAGAAGTGGGCAGACCTCTGCGTGCTCAACGGGGGCGTCTGCAAAACCACACGGCCCCGGCTGTGGCGCCAACTGACCGCGGTAGGAGAGCCGCTTGTCGAAGTCCCAAAGGTTCCCTGGGTTGCTCAAACTTGCTAGTGCGATAGAAGAGGGAATGAACCCAGGCTTTGGTCCCCTTGAAGTAAACCACCAGTTGGATGGTTTATGGTGGTCATTCCATTTCTCATACGCTGAAACGCACAGGCTTCCATTCAGGGGCCATCGAAAGAGCAACGGCCTCAGAATACCGGCCTATCATGGAGAACCCTCTCCTCTAAACGTGTGGGCGATTGTCTCACTGTCAGGTTGACAGGCTCTTGAAATAGTTCTGTTTCGTTTTGAGCGTGTAAATTTGTAAATGTTCCAACTGACCTTTGCCCACGTTCTCTCTCTCTCTCTCTCTCCACAGCTGTCGGACGGTCACAGTCCTCGCTGAGCAGGGGGCCGCATTCAGACCCCGGCATTTGTACTGAGCGCAAGACAAGCTGGCACGGTTAACGCCAGCACTGGAGACCAGGAAGAAACGTGTGTCCACACTCCCATAGGTATATTTGGCGACCTTGCAAAGGGTGTTTGCGACCTCACTCATCAGGTTCTTGTCTAGAAATTCACCTAGGCAATATCAGCGCTCCCCTCCCAATTTGAGCACACCGCCATGTACAACTCATTCCCCGGGGGTGGATTCTTATCATTCCAGATGTGTCAAAGCCAATTCCCCTCCACTTGTCTAATTTGGGTGGTTTGACATACAAGCCCATGCATCTGATGTGTCAAAGCCAATTCCCTTCCAATTGTCTGGTTTTGGGTGGTTTGACACACAAGCCCATGCATCTGATGTGTCAAAGCCAATTCCCCTCCGCTTGTTTGGTTTTGGGCGGTTTGACATACAAACGGTACCAACGCAAGCGTCCCGACTCAGTGCCATGGCGGCGGAGGCTACAATCGCTTCCGCCAAAGCTTTTTTCGCTTCGGTCCTTTAAAGCATCCGCAAGTTGTCCATCGACATGGTGTAAGCTCGTTCCCTCCCCCCAAACGGCCCAAGCGCATTTTGGAGAACCCCTTCAAAATGCCGCTAAAAAGGCCACCCTTGCGTTGAAAAAGCCTAGGACGGGAACCCAGACAACATTTTGCAATAGGTGGTTTATCCCAGTGAATGAGGCTTCATTCAGCCATCTCAACTGTTGCGTTTTGCGGATTTTGCGACGGCACTGAAGCCAAAAGGAGGAGTACCCATGAACAACAGACATAGCCAACAGGTTGGTTCAACTGCCTTCGACGAATATGGTCATGTCTTGGAGGCCCTTTGGTGGACATCATGAGGCTTCATGTGCGATTCAGCCACTTTTGACCAGTTTTGGGGGCAACAACCGCCCATGTTAAAAACCCACACCCATAAACTTGGCTGTTTTTTAGGCTTGTAGTTGGTTTATATAGTGGTTGAGTTTCCGTCTTTCACCCTCGTCCCTTTTAGCCGGGCATCAGCAACCGGGCCGCCCCTTAAAGACGGGGCCGGCGCGTCGGTCCGTGCAAGGCTGGAGGCGCGGTGGTGCGCCAAGCTGGGGGTTTTCGACGCGCAAGAGGCCTTCAACGCGCTCTTGCGCCAGCCCTTGGCCAAGGCGCGAGCGGCAGCGGGGGACCGATCGAAGCCATGGGTTCGTTGGCTGGTTGGTCGCGAGGTTGGGTTTTTGTTTGGGCGGAAGGAAGGAACACTGCGGCGCTTTTTTTTTGGGGGGGGTGGGGGGATGGAAGGAAAAGAGAGCTGTTGGTTGAACTTGTCCGCCCACAAGTAAGCACAAAGCAAAGCAAAAACAAACGATTGAATTCAGTTTTAGGACCAAGACCTTGTGTGGAATAAACCTGATGCCTGCAGAGGGTAGTCCTTTTTCATCCGCTTGTGATGAGGGACTTTGGGGTACTCCCGCTTCAAAGTGAACGTTGCGTGTACCATGTGGGTCAAAACCAATGGTACCATTTTGGGGTAGGTGCACCATCCATTTTAGTCTATTTTAGTTGGATTGGCATGCTCACTCGAGGTACGATTTGGATTTTGACCCATGGCCATGTCGATCGAACGTGACATGTGTCACGCAGCTTCCGAAGGCGTGGAACCAGAGCCATGGCCAACTGAGCAAGGCCCAGTGCCAGCGTAAGAAACATCTTTACGGGAAGTTAGCGTTGGACTCTCGCAAGCATAGGTGTCCTTTTTGGCTGTTTTAGTCGAAAAATAGATGGCGATTCCCTGTTTACCTTGTGGTTTGATCATCTACCAGGGCCATCTATTTCCCCTAAAAGGACACCTATGCTCACGAGTCTTCCTGCTAGTCATGTCTTGGTGGTTCCCGGGCATCCCCGTAAGTTTTTAGCTTCAGTGCTTAGTGTTGACCCGCTAAAAGTTCAACTCGGATGCGAACAGCTAGCCTTTGAATGGCGGATCTCCCAATTTCCTTTTCTCCTATGAAGCCAACCCAGAGCGTAGCCTCAAGACGCCCAAGGTTGAACATATATGCCAGTGCTGAGGATGTCGGGGCAGAGGTTTCAAACAGAAAGCACGGGAAGTGCGCAAATTGGATCGCGACCCATGAAAAGTCCCTTGCCTGCGGATCTTTGGACCATCCACTGGAGGGGTATCGATCTCCATTGGAAGGGTTTGGTCTTCGAAACGGCCTCTTGTGAGGTCCCAACATTTTCAGGGTTAGAGAAACAAGTTCTTGTTTCAGGTACTATGATCATGTCGTTGTTTCAGCGAGTTTGATGAATGGGTTCTATTAAATGGTGCTAGGATGTTACACAGGCTATACACAGAATTGTCCTTTGGTGCAAGCTGAAACCTTGCTTGAGAGAACGGAAGGGCCAAACTATATTTCGAGTCACACGCCAGTTGCTCATGGCCCGTACTGCGGCATTTCCCGAATTTCAGTGGCACGAAATCATCTTCCCCTGTGTCATGTTTTGTTTGCAACTCGTCAAGCCCAAAGAGGGTTGGACTATGGTCACTCGACTTTCTTTTTGAGTGACTCCACCGAGAAAGGGTGAAATTTGACCAGGGTGACTCCACTGAGAAAGGGAGGACTCTGTTTTGGGTTGCACTCACAGGCCAAGGTCTCGGAGATCGAGCGAGACGTGCACCGCACCTATCCCACCCACGAGCGCTTCAGCCAGGGCGCTCCCGGAAGAAGCTTAGCCGTAGCAGAACGACGCAAATGTGTGTGTGTGTGTGTTTCTTTGTATGTGGGGGGTTGATATCAATATTCCTGGCCCCCAATGACCACGGGTAACATGTCCCATTTAGTGGGCAATATCATCTCTTTAGTGGCTTCCCCCAATGGTCACCCTATGTAGAGGATCATTTGATCAGCCCCCATGTGCCATGGTCAGAAAAACCTTCATTTGGGGTACTAGGGATGTGGTAGCAAGGATCCTTACTAATTAAGCAGGTTAAGGCAACAATGACCATAGGCCATAATATAAAGAGATTTGATCATGGCACGTGTGTGTGTGTGGTGAGTATGCGTATGTATGCATTGTAAGACACATCGTTGCTTTTGGTATGGGAGCTTCGTGTTGCCATCCATTCTGCCCAATGTTGACTGCAGCATACATTGAGGTAGTGTTTGTGTGTGTGTGCGCACGGTGCTTGCTTGCGTGCGTGAGTGAGCGAGCGAGCGAGCACGACAGCGAATGAGCGAATGAGTGAATGAGTGAGTGAGTGAGTGAATGACAGCGAGCGAGAGAGAGAAGGAGAGTGTGAGAGTGAATGTGTGTGCGTGTTTGTTTGTTTGTTTGTTTGTTTGTTTGTTTGTTTGTTTGTTTGTTTGTTTGTTTGTTTGTTTGTGTTTATGTGTGTGTTTGTTTGTGTTTGTGTCTATAGTTGTGTCGAACATATCTATGCCGCCTTTTTCTTTTTTTTGTTTTTTTTGATCGGACAGATTCCAGCACTTGTCAAAAAAGGTCGGACCAAGAACCTGATAGAAAAGCCAAGTTGTGGATCAGGGACCCTCCCCAAAGCCTAGACTCGAGCCGCTTGCTGTGCAGGGCGGGGGCTGGACTGTTAGCAGCGGTTGGGTGAGGTTGAGTAAAATGTTGTTCCTGACTGCCCATATATTTAGGGGTCCAAGATGGCTGCAACCCCCGTATTCGAGGCTCAACCCCGCTGGGTTCCTTTTTTCAAGGCCCGGATACTTAATGGACACATGTGGTTCCCTTCATGCCAAAAACGGCTGTTCACTTTTCCTTGTCCTTGTCCTTCCGTGTTTGGTGTTTCCGGTTGGGCTTTCATTTTCCCCACCTGCCACCCTGAGCAAGCCCTTCACCCTTACATACTCGTACCTGCAGTCTGCGGTTTCACATTTTTCCCAAGAGCGGGTTCCCCCAAGTGGGATTAATATGGATTGATCCTTTTTGCGGGTTCTATGATATGCAAACCGCAGTGTATTGCAATTAAACCTGCCAGAGGGTCCCTGCAGGCAAACACAGGCTCCTGTCAGGTTCCAAGTGCAGGGCACTGCCCTGCAAGGCACATTCCCGCCCGCGTTTTCCCAACAGCAATGGTTTTGGAGTGAGCTACCGGTATGGGTAACTTGGAGTGTATTTCCTCCTGGTTTCTCTGGGTCTTGGTCATCTACAACGGCACACTCTTGACGATTTTCACCTGATGTTTACTTCTCTGGATACCATGGCAACTGGCATGTTCGGCCCACTTAGTGGGTTCCAACCACGTTTGTAAATCCAACTGACTGTTCCATTCATAGTTTTGGTTGTGACCTACTTACGTAGATTCAACATTCAAGTGAGAAGCAAAGCGCGCCAACCCCCCTGTTGGCCATTTAGTAGGTGGCTCTACTTGGTTTCATGCGGGTTGTGGTGAGGCCTTTGTAAAACAGTAAAATCATCTTGGTAGAATCACAAGTTAATGAGTTTGGGCGCTGCTCACTTCCCCATAGCCCCATCAAACCTGAAAAAAAAAGAAACACATTCATTTCCCCGTGTGTAAGTTCCCATTTTCCGAAGAATCGAAGGTGCCGAACAGTCAGCTGGGATTTTCTTATGGAATGAACCCAGGGATTCCTTTGAAGAGAGCAGGGGATGGTTTATATGGGTCATTCCATGTCTCGTTCCCCGAGCAGCAAGTTGTAGGCACTCCTTTGAGCCTCAGGAGCCGAGCTGTCGCAGGTTTTGCAGGCCGCGGTGCTGGCGGAGCCCATGGTGGGCTATTGCCAGGCGCGACTTCGGGGGTGGGGTACTCACCCCAGGGCCACTCCAACGTAAGAGGGGCCCGGACTTAGCTTCCCTGAAAATTAAAAGGGTGGAGCCGAATCGGCGGTTTGGAGTTGGGGTCATTTGGTGTCAACAGGAACTAGAGCTCAAATGAACCAAACCACCAATCCGAACCGCCAATTAAGGGGTACCTGATTCTATGACCTGCTTAAACAGTGCCTTGCATTGAGATTCTTGCAAAGCCAACTGGCTATACCAAACTCAGGTGGATATCAGCGTTTATTCCCAAGCTGCGCATAGGAAGTGGAAAGCAGTCTCTCAATATGGTCTGCCTACCTCCGCCAGAAAACAAAGGACCACCAGCCCCCCAACCGCGAAATGTAGCCAGGTTAATTACCTAGACACTATCTACAGTAGGAACCTGTTTGAATCCAATCACCGCCAAAAAACAAAAAAGCGCAACCCAACCTGATCAACATGTGTTGTGTTGCCACGAGTCCCAACTTTCAAGCGAGCCGTTCAACCCACTTGGTATATCTTGGTATGCTACAACCATGGTTGCTGGAACGGCACCGGCACCAGTGCCCTTCTAGGTTTTGTTATAGTCATCCTGAAGGGGAAATCTTTACATTTATCCCGTTTTGTCAGTCATCGCCCAGATCACTCTGAACTTGGATGTTCAATCCACTTCAAGGTAAGTAGGTTCACAGCCATACTAATGGGACCCTCTTTGTAACCATAGTTCTTCCCAACTTAAGCTGGTTGAACCTGTGTCAGCCTTAATAACTTCAAGAGTGAACGCTCAGGGCATGAACTTCGTGGCGGCCACTCTGCTGCTGCATGTGGGCTCGCCGTGCGAAGCCTTTTGGCTGCTGCTGGCCCTGATGGAAGGCAGGACAGATGCAAATCCACTCGCCGGTGCTCAGCAGGGAATGAGAAATGGAATGAACGGAACGAACCCCAACCATTCCTTTTCCTTTACGGGGACCCCTGGGTTCATTGTCACATTCCCTGCTGAGCAGCAGCAAGTCAATTTGGACACGGAGGTTAATGTTGACGCCATAGTAATCCACCCCAGTTTATAGATAGGGGACACGGTGTCCCTGGGGTTAGTGGGGAAGCAGCACTTTTGGAGGGGAACCTGTCCAACATTCCCTGGTGGTTACCAGCCATCCTGTTCCTAAGGTTTTCAGTTGAGGGAGTATAGCGAGCTCACAGTTCAGTCCAGTTTAATCATATTGACCCACTGCTTACCGTATCATGAATCTCTATGAGGTGAGTGGGTATGCGGACTTTTGGTCTTTGTCCACGCGCTCTTTCCCTAACTCCACAGAAACCAGCTACGAGAAAGTATACTACAGGAATTCGCGTACCCACCCACCAAACAAGGCTTTGGGCGCACTTCCCCCGGGATTTCCGATTTTGTTTCTTAGTTACATGTTGCCTCTGGCCATGGGCTTCGAACAAAAGGTCCCTCTCTTTCACAGGGTATGTGTCAACACAGCATGCAAATATGCTGGTATTGCTGTTGGTTTCCCATGACAATTGCTGCTTTCTTCGGGTCTTCCCTGCGCCAAAGATAGCGCCAAAGAGCGCGCGGGAAACGTTTTCCCACTGAGGGTACCACTTCCGCTACGTCTTCGCCCCTTCGGTGCCTTTGCTGCCGCTGCGGTGCTTTCAGTTCGCGGGTTTGGTGCGGAAGCTGCTGCCGCGGCTCTGGCGGCACCTCAGGGAGGACGGCCACTCCCTGGAGATCTTCGCACACCAGCGCCGGGGTTGAAGCTTCCAAAACGGCCCGCGCAACCGGAGCTTGGGAAAAAAACAGAGAAGGGACACGCGATTAAATGGAACATGGCCGGACACCAAAAGGGGAACCACCCTCGCATTAGTACTGTCTCCGGATTCATCCGAAGTTGACATTACTTTTTTTTGTGGGACGATCTGAGTTGAAAAGTTAAACTTCTACTTTCACTGAGGCAGTTTGACAAGCCCAAATCTGTTTTTGGAAAGCCATTTTTGCGAAGCGTTTGATTTGCCCCTAGAAGCATGTGCCGAACATGGCATGTTCACACGGCAAAAAAGGAAAGCACCCAAGCGTCACAGGTTCCCCCTGTCAATCCTTGCTGACCTCGGACATCGCGTTGTTGGGTCCGTCAACGTCGGACGCGGTGATGTAAGGAAGCACATGGGGCGCCTTGCGTCAATGGAACTGCGAAACATACCTAAGAGGACAATGATGTTTGCAGCAGTACTAAGCCTTTGAACGTTTCCGCGAAGGAGATGGTTGGAAAATGGGTATGGGTGAACATTACACCACCAGGGGACCATGTGTCCATTTACCAGGGCAACGCATTTTGGATACCTAGTTTTGACAACCACAGCCAAATAGCCTTGTGTTTACCCTCTCAGAGCCGCATACAAGCCACTTGGAGACCTCCTATGGCTGTCAAAGAGCCTCAAAGGCAGCGGAACCGGTGCCAGTTGGGGCAACCCGGGCGCTAAATTTATCCAAAGCCCCCTTTACATGAGTCTGTTTGAATTGAGGTATCCCTTGCTTGGTGGTTTTAAAGGTAAACCAAGAGGAAAACCGAATGCATTTTCAGAGGCTTCCCCTAAGAAAAGAGACACCCGGTAAGAACTTTGAGGGATAGTCAAACATTGGTATACGACATGGTGGCTCAGCTCCAAGCCTGTTGCTTGATTGAAATGGCTGTGGGTCAAAACCAATGGGATCCCATTTTGGGACATTGGTGCACCACCCAGTTTAGAACCTATTTTAGTGGGGATTGGGATGTTCACTGGGGGTACGGGATTTTGACCCATGGCCAAATAGGGGACCCAAATTTAGAGGATGTTCTACCTGGAAACCAAAAGGGACACCGTCGGAAAAGGTCTCATGACTTTTAGGATGCATGTGTCCATGCCACAGGTGCGTACTGACGCTTTTTTCCTACACCTTAGAGCCTGACCTGCTGGCCCACGTCTACGATGTCTTCTTTTTGCTTGGCTGGAAGGCCTTTTTCCAGATGCTCGGCCTTTGAAATGCCTTTGATGCATCAACTGGCCCTAGAAATTGACGCTTGTGTTAGATTTGCGTCTGACGTGTGTGTGTGTGTGTGTGTGTGCGTGCGTCTCTGCGCTGTGTATTGGGGTGCGTGATTGCCAGGCTCTTTGATTGTGAGGGTGTGTGTGTGTACCCGTGATTGTGTGTGTCTGATTATGCGCGCAATTGTGTTTGTGTGTGTGCTTCTGTGGATGTGTTTGTGCATGTTAACTGGTTCAGTTGCGAGGTTCTGTGACTTGTTGTGTTTCGTCATGTGTTGGTTGCCGTCTTTGTTTCGGTCTTGTTGTTGGGGTTGCCTTGACGTATTTGCTTGTTTTATGTTGTCACACTTGATTTGCTGTGTGTTGTGTTGGTGTAACTTGCTTTGTTTGCTTTGTTGTTGCTTTGCGTGTTTGTTCTACTCCATGAGTGTGTTTGTGTGTGTGTGTGTCTTTGTCTGTTTGTCTGTCTGCTTGCGTGCTTGTGTGCTTGGTTGGTTGGTTGGTTGGTTGGTTGGTTGGTTGGTTGGTTGTTTGTTTGTTTGTTTGCTTGCTTGTTTGTTTGTTTGTTTGTTTGTTTGTTTGTTTCTGTTTGTCTTCCTTGTGTTGGCTTAGTTGTTTGTCCCTTTGCTTGTGAAGTTGTTTGTGTGCTTGCTTGCCTGTTCGTGTGTTTGTTTTCTTGTTTGGTTTGTTGGTTGGTTGGTTTGGTTTGTTTGGTTGTTTGTTTGGTTGCTGGTATGTTCTTGTGTTTGTGCGTGTGTTTGTTTGTTTGTGTGCCTGGGCTTTGTTTGTTTGATTGTTGTTTTTTTTGATTGTTTGTTTGTTTGTTTGGTTGGTTGGTTGGTTGGTTGGTTGGTTGGCTGGCTGGTTGGCTGGTTGATTGTTTGCGCGTTTGTTTGCTTGCTTCTTTGCGAGTTTGTTTGGTTTTTGGTTTGTTTGTTTGTTTGTTTGATTGTTTGTTTGTTTGATTGATTGTTTGTTTGTTTGATTGGCTGTTGGTTTGTTTTTGTGTTTGTCGTGTGTGTGTGTGTGTGTTTGTGCGTGTGATTGTTTGTTTGATTTTGGTGTCGGTGTGGTGATTGTTTGGTTGGTTGGCTGGTTGTTTGTCTGTGTGTTTGTTTGCTGGCTTGCTTGCTTTCTCGTTAGTTCGTTTGATTGAAGTATTGATTCATCGATCGATGGATTGATTGATTTGGCTGATTGGTTGATTGAATGAGTTATTAGTTTGTTTGTTTCATTGATTGCCTGTGTGGTTGTGTGGTTGTCTTTTTCTTCTTCTTCTTCTTATTATTATTATTTGTTTTTTATTCTTTTTTTTTTTGCGGGGGGGGGGGGGGTGTTTGTTTATTTGCTTGTTTGTTTGTGTGTTTTTTGTTTTTGTGTTTGCTTGGTTGTTTGCTTGTTGTGTTATTTGTTTGATTGTGTGTTTGTTTGTTTGTTCGTTTGTTTGTTTGTTTGTTTGTTTGTTTGTTTGTTTGTGTTTGTGTGTTCGTCCTGCCCGTCCAGTCCTTTCCTGTCTTGTCTATTTGTCTGTCTGTTTGTCTTTGTTGTTTGCTTTATTTTGTGGTTGTATTTTTCTTAATTAAGTTTTTTGTCTGTCTGTTTGTGTGTTTGTGTTTGCTTGCTTGTTTGGTTGTTTGTTTACATGTTTGTGTATGCGTGTTTGTGTGTGACACTGGGTGTGTGTGTGTGTGTGTGTGTGTGTGTGTGTTATTGCCCTTGTGTGTCTTTGACCATGTTGGTACAACAGCGGGGTGAGCTGTTCTATACAGCTGGCATCAAATTGTCTTTTTGCTTGAACCGGGGGGGTGAACCATGCCATCCAAGGGCCGCAATGAACAATGGGAACCCCGGATGAATAAGAGCCGTGCTTTGTGGGATGCCCCGTTTAGTGGGGGTTTCTCACCTCTGGTCGGGAGCAGGCCCTGATTAAAGGGATGGGCTTATGAGTTCGGGGTTGGCATGACAGACCGTCGCTGCAGGATTGGGGTGAGCTTGCTGGCATTCCTGGAGGACAAGCTGTTGGGCATGTGCCTGGAGGACATCTCCAGGTCTCAAAACGAAAATTGGAGCCAAAGTGCTTCGTCTCCTTTCGGTGTCCCGCTAAAAACATCCAAACAGGGCAAACAACAGGCGCACCTGAGAGTTGGCCCATACCTGGGTCCGTAGATGCTGGTGCCAAAGGGGAGGTTCCCCAAACGGGTGGAGTTTCTAGGACCAAATCGGGGCGCGGAAATAAGGGGAAGAGTTATCCTGAGAGACGACTCGAATTACGCCGAGCTAAAGAAAATCCTGATTTGTCCAAAAACGAAGGAAGAGGTGTTTAAAGATTCAATCCGTTATTGTTGTTTTTCTAGTGGTTGGAACCCAAATCCGTTGAGTTGAACCGTTACAAATCTGGGAGTTGAAACAGTGGCTCAAATGTCGGCTGTTTTTGGACAATGTTGGCAACCGGGGGGAGGCGCAAATTGTCTAAAACGGTTTGGACCCCTTTGTTGGAAGATTTGGCAGTAAAGCGGATTGGACCGAACTTAAACAGGGGAGGGGCCCTGAAATATTGCGATATTGATGGATCTAGTTTCGCAGTGTATGGAAAGGCCAAACTGAAGGAACCCCCCCGTTGTCAAGGGTCTATGCCTCAGCCCCTTCAAAAGAACTGAGACGAGCGTCATTGCATCAAATGTGCGGTGAAAGGGATTAGGACGCACCCCAGAGAGGTTCAAACTATTTGGTTCTGAGATACTGGACCTCTAAAAGATGTGCGTTTTCATTCCTAGTTCTCTTTTGAACTCATCCACGATGGTTCGTTTTGTGCAAACCAGCCAATCTTTGGTTTCAGATGTCCCTCTTGCAGGTTTCTGCACCAGTGCAAGCGCCACCTCAGCCTTGGCCCCAACAGCCGCGCCATCCGCACGTTGCTGCACCTTGGGCTTTGAAAGTGGATTTGGCGGATTTGTTGGGCGGGTGTCCGTTTTGCTTTTTGTTGTTTGGAAAATCGTTTGGGTGGTGCGCCCGCTCCAAAACGAAAGGTGTGCCCTATCTTGTGCATTGTTTTGTGCAAGCTGGCTGGCTCTCAGAGATGATCAAATGAGCATCAAAATAGCGATTTTGCCACACTCACGAACAATCAGCAAATTGGAAGTGTCCAAGCACCAGTATAGTTAGGTTGCCGCGTGCTGCTGGAGGTTCCAAATCCTATTGGAGACAAGCCCAAATCAATGGTTTTGAATTGGGACCTCTTTGGTGCACACCCGAACAAAACACGGGGATATACGTCCAACCACCAACCATTTGGAAGGTATTGCCCATCAGAATTCGCATGTCTGCAACCTTGGCCTTGTGTGAATATCTCTGAGTTTCACCCCCAGCCCCAATTTTGTCAGTCCGTGCACACTTCTTCTTCTTCTTCTTCTTCTTCTTCTTCTTCTTCTTCTTCTTCTTCTTCTTCTTTGTAGCAAAGACTTCTTCCTGGATCGCGAGTTTCGCGAGTTTTGTTGGCTTCAGTGACATCCCTTTCCTTTGTTGGATTTCCCTAGGTCCGCCAACCCCAAGAAAACCAGCGGCCCTTCTTGCCATGACCCCCCCCCAAACCCGCGCCTTGTGAGGCACTTCGAGGTGCCGGTGGGATGGCTGGAAGACCTGGAGGCGGACTTCCAGTTGGAACGCCTCAAGCTGCTCTTGGACCGGGTCCCTGAGCCCGACGACCCATCCGATGCGTCGCCACAGGGCGAGCCATTGCCCGCCGGCCTGGAGAGAAACTCCTCAGGCGTGGTACTGAGGTGCAAGGATGGTGTTCTTTGACTCCAGGCCCCTATTAAAAATAGGTGTCGTTTGTTGAGGGTACCCATGTTGGTTGTTCCTAAAAGGCAACCAGAAGGAAAAACCCACCCAGTTTGTTTTAAAGATTAGACTCACCCAAATCCTGCAGGGTTTTGTCGCCGAAATCGCTTCAGGCTTCCTGGTTGATGGCAACAGCTTGCGCAGCGCCAATCTGCCGCCTCGCGGCAGTGTCCTCCATTCGCGCGGGCGCGATGGGTTGACACCGCCGGTGGGTGACTCGGGCACGGCGCTGCGGGTACCCGATGACGAGCTGCGAAAGCTGAAGGAGGAGCTGAGGAAATTCGACGAGCAGACACAGCTGGACTGGTTGGGGGGGGGAAGGTGCCCGTCTTTGAACGTATCTCAAAGGTTGCAGGAAGCTACCAAGAACATGGCCATTGGAATCCTGCACCACTTTGAAACCATGGTTGAATCCAGAACGTTTGTTGGTACTTACGTTGGGGAATCGAGCCATTCCAGTGCTTCTGAAAGGTGGCTTTGCATTGCATAGGACACCTCAACATGGTTGTCATGTTGGTTTCCCGCCAAGGCCAACATCCAACAAGAGCAAGGTTTCCACGGTTCCCTGCAAAACCACATCATTTGCCTTGGATTCGCTGCTAGTGCCCTTCTACTGTTGGAGTCTAGGACATTTTTTTCAACCAATTTGCTGGGAATCCGTTTCCACCCACCAAGTACTGCAAGAGAAGCCTCAAAGTGGAGATTATATTTGACCAATTTGTGGGCATCCATTTGCACCCGCCCCGCAATGCAATCCAGCACGATATTTGTGGGAATCCATTTCTACGAGTTCCTGAACTTTAGTCACTTTTTGTGTTTGGACCATTTTTGGACAACAAGTTGGGTGACTTTGTTTGGCCAATATCCTCAAGTGAGCCATAGATCCCAGTTACAGGCGGGGATGGCCACATTCTGGATATCTCCAACCCAAGACTAGTTCCAAGAGGATTGGACTCCACACCCTCCCCCCCAAAACATGGATGGGTCCCTTGAAAAGAAACCACAAAGGGCACCATCGCAAAAAAGACACACCCATATCATACTAGACACACCCATATTGTATGTATATAGTGTATATATATATATATATCTACATGTATGCGTATAAATATATATATACATATATATATATATATCCTCCGTGTATGTGTACGTGTATTGAGACAGTCCTGTATTTTGAGCCAGACCTTCCGATTTGCTCCAGGACGTGCAGGAGTTCCGGCAGCGCATCGCGGAGGCGGAGAAGGAGCTGTCGCAGCTCCTGCGGAGCACCGCGGAGTTCCGGGAGGAGGCTGCGGGATTTCTCGCTGCCCGAGTTGGACCTGAGGCACTTTTTCATGGAGTCCCCCTCAGGGGTTGTCAAAGGGGTGGGTTCCCCAAGGTTGTTCCCTAAGATTCCGTTAAAAAACACCTAGAAAGCCCTAAGGAAGTCTTGAGGAAGCCAAGTTAGGCAACCACACACACACACACCCCTCCTACCCCCCTTAGGGTT
The DNA here is from genome assembly GCA_963377175.1 of Effrenium voratum. Classification (NCBI taxonomy): domain Eukaryota; class Dinophyceae; order Suessiales; family Symbiodiniaceae; genus Effrenium; species Effrenium voratum. The sequence continues at coordinate 98,149 of CAUJNA010000283.1, forward strand.
TACGGCATTTTTGTTTGGGTTTTGGGTGAATCTTAACAGCGATCGGCTCTTGGGTTTCATTCTCGAGGCCAGACAGCGGTCATACGCTTGCCACCCTGGAACCCTGTGTTGCTGGGTGGCACACCTGGGCTGGCATCCAATCCAGGGTTTTGAGGTAAAGCCTCGGCGCCTAGGGGGGTCAACTTCCATTTGCCGAAATGAACATGTCTTATTCTGCCCTGTTGGTTTGAGAGGGAATCTGTCGCTGGAAGTTCTCCCCGGAAATTTCCAGGGGACTTAAAGCAAATGGAAGTCAGCCCAATGATTTGTCAACACATGTCTGACATTTTGCGGTTCCAAGGTAGAATCGCACATATAAGTTTCGGTGGGGGGTATAGGTACCTTGGTTTTCGCGGGACTTACCCTCAGTCTTGCCCGGTTCTGCCCGACTCACGAGAATCTGAGTATCCCCCCCTGGCCAGTGGCCAGCCCAGCAGGCATGGTGGTTTGGAAAATCGGAGATTGGGTTTAGACAAGGTGGACATGTCAAAAACGGTGGTGGAAGTTCCCAGAAGATGAACTGCCAGTTGAACTTCCTCTGTGGAGTTCCCAAACAGTGGGATGTGGAGTTCCCAAAAAGGCGTGGTTGTGGGGAAATTGCAGCTTGGATTTAAACGAGGTGGTGGATATGTGTGGAAGTTCCCCAAAGATGAGCCGAAGCTTGGCCTCACGCAGGTGAAGTTGGCGGAGGATCGCTGGGAGGAGCGCCAGGCGGGGTTGCGAGAACGGGACGCCCCAGTCTAAAGCGGCAAGCTTGATGAAGTCCTTGCAGCAAATCCACTCAGCCCGGAACATCAACACCGTTTCATGTAAAACACCACCCTAAACCCTAAACCCCAGTGGAATGAGATACCCTGAAGATGTCAATGTAATTGCACAACATACGTGGTGTGGTCGGGATCTTCTTGTCATTGAACATGACATGCTCATGTTGTTTCACGTCAATGGTGAAAACAGCGTTTGTGATGGTGTGCTACACAATCGGCCCCTGGGTGCTTCAACAGTTGATCCCCTCGCTTCCCCTCGCTTCCCCTGTCTCCCATACTAAGCAGCATGGGGCGTTTGCAAGACGTCGTGGAGAACGTTCATTCAGTTTGTTCAAACAAACCAAGCACGACCAAGGATCATCTTTGTGACATCGCCTTTTTCCCACTAAAGTTGCCGATATTCATGTTCCCGCATTCTTACAACGCATCGAAATGCGGCATTACGCAAGTTGCTCTTCCCTTGAAAGCAACTGACAACCTTCTCCGAAGTCTCGTGTGAGTTTGGGCTCGTTTGGGTAGGACACACGAATTCCCCCCCAAGTCCTCTTACAAAGTGGGTGTTTCTCAAAGTATGGGTCCCCAAATGTGGTTGGTTTGCTTGTGGTTGCCCTTTACCCAAATCCAACCAAAGGGAGTCCACCATTTTAAATGAGACCGACCCAATTGTTTGTGCGGTAAGCTGTGCCCATTGCCAGTACCACCGCGTAGGACTTCCTCGGGGCAGAGTGTTTAGGAGAAGCCAACATGGAGCAAGCCATTTTTGCCCGGGGGAGGGCCTTGTTTGACATGTTTGCCAAAACCCAAGGCCCAGGAGGGCCCAGGAGGACCCAGGACCTCTCAAGGGCCTTGTATTTTATGCGGACCCAGGAGGACCTCAGCTTAGTGCCCAAAGATGAAATCTCCCTTTGGTGAGCTGAATTCAGCTTGGAGAGTCTCGATTGCCTTTGACACATTCCGCGGTCTTGCACAGTACAAGCATGGAGCGTATGCAAACTCCTTTACTGTGTTTGGTGTGTACTTGTTTGTGCATAGTCATATATATATATATATATATGTATGTAGAATTCACGTGTATATATATATATATATGTGAATTTAGTATGTATACATATGTCTGCATATTATTTTGTATATGCATATACGGTTTGATTGATGACCTTTGCTATTGTATATGTCTGCACTAGGCCAGCTCCCCTTGGGTCATACATATTCTTTCAACAATGAAGAACTGTGGCCATCAGCACCGGTAATTGGTTAATGTTCATAGGTGTGTGTGTGTGTGTGTCATACAATGAAGGAACTATGTTTGAATGATGCAAAAGGGGAGTGCCGCCGGGCACTACTCATAAAAGAGTTTCCTCCGATTTGGGGAAACATCTATGCGAATACAATGTTATGTTACCGCAATTAGAAAGGGCGTATTTACATCATGCTTTGTATCAAATTTTCGGAACCCCCAGCATAAGAGTGTGTTCCTTGAGTTTCGCTTTCAAACAACAATGGAAACACAATACAGTTCCATGAAGCCTACAAAAGGTTCGGCCTTTGGCTCAGGGGGGGTATATAAAAATATGACATTGACTTCCATTAAGCCTACACAAGTTTAGCAGGGGAGAATTGCAACCCTATATATGTATATATACATATACATATCCTTGAATATATTACAGTATGCCCCCCCGGCCGGTGCGCCCATTTGTCCTTTTTCTATTGCACCGGGAAACAAGAACATGCATTGACTTGTTCCAGGTTCAAGGTGCCCCCTACCCATTGTCATAGTCAAGGTACCCCCTATGTACATACAATAGAGATACATACAATAGAGATACATACATACATACATACATACATACATACATACATACATAAATACGGACGGACGGACGGACGGGCGGGCGGGCAGGCAGGCAGGCAGGCAGGCAGACACATACATGTTAACATATGTATATGTATATAGATATACATACACATATGTGTGTACAAATATATATATATATATATGCCCCCCTCTATATATATATATGTTTACACAATGCCCCGAGGCGTACAAGAAGACTCTGATGGAGGCTGCGCAGGTGGCTTTGGATTCCGTGCCCCCCGCAGAGCCCATGGACTGCGCGCCACAGGAGCTGCTGTTGGACTGCCGGGCCACACGCCCGCAAGGGTCGGATCCGGTTCCCCCAGTGCCCTTTCTCACCGTTTCTGGTTTGGGGGGAGGGTTCCCCTATAGACAGAAAAAGGTTGGTACCCTGGAACTCTAACCTCTCCACTGGGCCTAGAAGGCTTTTTTGGGTTTAGCGGTTGGGCTTCCATTCAACCCGCCAAAAGTGAAAATTTTGAGCGGGATCTGAGGACAGCCCAGTTTTTCCAGGAAATTGCACTGTTTTGGAACACCAGTGAGTTGCAACTGCCCTGGTGTGAAGTGCGTTTTGCCCATCCACAGGAAGCGCGTTTCAACTTGATGGTCGTGACCATTTACAATTGAAGTTTCGGCGAGCAAGAGTTCCAACTTGCTTTTCATGCGGCTCTAGTTGACATGGACCAAAAGCTCATTGGTCAGGGTTGTTAGCCTCCAAGCAAGCACCAAATCAAAAAGGTATGGACACTTCTTGCTGGGACGGTCCCAGCAGCACCTTTTGTTTCTCTTTCACGGGACCAACTGTACCCTCTTGAGCAATTTTTAGTGTTCCTTCAAGTGAATATTTAGAAGGCGGTCTGCAAATGACTTTTTAGGTGCAGTTTCTGTGCAACCCACACTATTTAGAGAGAGAGAGAGAGATATCATCATTGCATTGCAGGTGGGTTTGGGTTGCAGCCTGCCTGGATGAGGGACCTTCTCGAGGGTTGCATGGGCCTGTCCAAAGGGATGACTATGATAGGCCTGTCCACAGGCTCATACAAAATTGTTTAAACTTGCACGTTGAGTTCATGACCATGAGCCACAGGACTTTGGATCATGATTGCGAATCTTGATAAGGAGCCACCTGACACCAAATCCCCTCATGAAACTGACACCTGTGGGAGCCGTCCAAAGCAACTTTCTGACAATGAACGATTCCGTTGACGCGCTCTATTGGCAACGAGTCAGCTTGGCCATGGGGCTTCGTTTGTCGAGCCTCCAATGTGTTTCTTCCGTTCAGAATGCAGTCCTTTCGTGTGTTATTCATGCAGAAACGGCGGAGGAGTGTTCCACTAAATCGCTGTTGCTAATTACTTGTGATCACAGAATAAACTCGGGGGGCCGTGTCACAGATCATGTCGACCTATGAATACTCCTGGCAGAATCTGTGATTGTTCCCCCCCAGATCCCCTAGTTCAAAAGTTAAAAGGGTCGCTAGATTAAGCAATGGGCTCCCCGTCTGGTCCAGCATGGACATGTGACCATTTGAGCGTGTCCTTTTTGAGATGCTGAAATGATAGGGAAACTAAAGGAGGACCACCCAGTGATCTTTCATCTAAGGAGAAGCTTCATCGCCTGCAGAACGACACGCTGTTGGAGGATCGGAGGAGGCAGACCTTGGCGAAGGAGACGCTCCGTTGGAGGGGCCTGGATCATTGGAAGGGGTTTGACCTCCAAAGCTCGGCCTTTTTGACAACCAATAAGCCTGAGGTCTCCAGTCCCAAAAGGATTCTTATAGTTTAGGTAGACTTGGTAGACGTAATATGAAGCAGAATCAGCACATGTGATGTTCTATGTGCCCCAGATGTGGGCCAATTGGTTGCTGCACAGACCTGTAAGATTACTTTTCTTTTGGACAAGCACCAAATCATGCTTGCTTGGGAGGGTCCCCTCGGCCACCGCATGTAGGGCCTGAAGGATTACAATGGATTTGAGGAAAAACACCAAATTCGGCTATGTGAGTGGCGAGTGTGAATACGTTCAGCCTTTTCGGGATTGGTTTGCTTCGTACTCATGCTGTGCACCTGTTTGAGAGGTCCAAAAACAAATCTGCCATGTGTTGACACACCTTGGGCTCGTTTGGCTCATGGTGGAAACTTGCACAGAGATGTTGGATAGCCAAATTTGACAGGACGAGGCTTCCTGAGGCTTCGGTGGGGCATGTTGAACCGATTTGGATCTCAGTGAGGGGCTCAATCTCAAGTGGCTCGAAAGTTCAGCACGGATACAATCACACACACAACACACTACTCCCCCACAGATCAACACGGAACCCACAAAAACTATCATGTTTTGGAAGATTACTTTTCAGACTCCATGTTAATCTACTTGGTATATGCGATCCTATTCGAAACTACTGATCCAACACACGGTTGTGTTTCCAGCCCTGGTGGTAGCGTCATGTGACTGAGCACCAATCAAATTGACTGACGTGTGCTTTCCCAAAGCAGATGAGGAAATTGGACAGGTTGCTCACCAAGATCAACATATTGGTTGTCTTCAAATAGGGGACCCTCCCCCCCAAACAAAAAAACACACACACACACTGGTTTTCCCTTTCGTTGTCCTGCAACACACCACTGCCAAACAGGGGTTCCCTCAAGTACAAAAAAGAAAAAAGAAAAAAAACGAAAAGAAAGAACAAAACAAACAGCAACATGACAGCCATATTCAGCGGCAGGAGTTCCAGGGCCTGCAGGAGGACATCGCAGAGCTGAAGGAGGTCAAAGCTCGGTCCATGGTTCAACTCCAGTGCTTCTTGGAGCTCCGGACGCAGCAGCGGCAGGGCAGGCTAAAGAACGCCCTCCAGCAGCTGCTTCCCATGTCTCCGCTGGACCTCAACAGCGTCTTGAGCTCAAAAGGACGGTCTGAGCCGTTTTGCCACGGCTCATCTTCTATTCGGTGTTTCTGGTTTTGTAAAATTGTGGGTTTTGGCTTTTTGGCCTGGTCGAGATGTTGTTTTCCCCCATCACCGGACCGAGGTTTCTTGGAGAGCGCAACGTGATGGACGCGCAATCATTGCTCGCCGAAGATGGTGCTGGAAAATAGAGACACGTTGCGTACTGTGCCATTTCACATGGAACCTCGAAGGGGTCCCTCAAAAAGGACATTCCTAGGTAACGAACATTTTGGGCTCCAAAAATGACGCGGGGAGGTTGCACCCGGTGTACCGCATGAGATTATGCATGCCTCTGATTCTGGATGTGTTGAGTATCACTGAACATTGCCTTAGGTGAAGCAAGAGGTGAAAGGTTGCATGTCCCTCCCTCTGACTAGGTATGGTGTATCATCCGAACAGCATGGGTTGAAAATCCCAGCTGCTTCCATCACCTGGTCACTCCAATTTGTTTGGTCATGCGACGGACGGTTATATGTATTCTGGGGTCATCCTGTCAGCGGCCCATGTGAGAATGCGTCGGAAGAGCATTTTTTTGATCAAACGGTTGTGTCTCTCTTGAAGGGACACCAAAAAGCACACCAAAAAAGGCACCCAAATTCGATTATTTTTGGACAGCCGAGTCTTTAAACAGCCTGTTTAAAGGCGACCAAAGAGGACACGGAAGTGACCCGTTCAGATCCAGAGTCGACCCACGCCGCATCGCAACGTTGGCAACCTAGGCCTCTACCATGGGCGTCATCTCCCTGGGCCAGGGTCAAGGTCCTAAGGCCGGGGGACGTGTCCCACGATATCTCGTGGTTCCTGGGGTGTCTGCTTAACTGTGTCTTATTGTCACGCGTGGTGCCAAGGAGCACCGCAGTGCATGATTCTTCTAAACTAATTCTTAAGCAGTGCTTGGAATTTGCCTTGCCCTAGCTGATGGAGGGGTAAGGGGTCAGATTTTCAGGAATGGCCCAGTTGACTTGGTGGTTCCCAGCCATCCGGTCCCTTTGGGTTTTAGATCTTTTAGTTGGTTTAGTGGTTGGATTTCCGAATTTAGCGCACAAGTTACTCACTTTGAGCGGGGGATCTGAAAACGGACGGCCCAGATGTCTGAAGGATTTGTTTTGAAAGCTCATAAGATATACAACTAGGTCCCCCAGTAGTGCCCTTTCACCCTTTTTGGGGGAGGTTTCCCTACTAAAATAGACAAAAAACAAGGGGTACCCTTATTCTAAACTCTCTACGGGAGGACCTAGACAAGGGACCTCTTATGAGGAACCGTGGCATCCGGAGGCCAAATTCATGTCACAAAGACAGCCACGAAGTTTCACCTGGATGCCCCGAGTGTAAGAGAAGGGTTAAAACCGCGAGGTGTGGAGTGTAGCATTTGTGCGGTGTTCTTTTTTGTTGAAGGTCTGTCTTTTTTTATCTCTCTCTCTCTCTCTTTCTCTCTTTGTTCTATGTGGAAGGGAGGTGTTGAGGTGATGTTGAACCTTCGTGGCTTGGTCTGCAGGCTTGAATAAAGTTGAGCTAGGGACAATTGGACCGGCTTCAGGCTATCATTTGGTGAGGGTGTTGTGCGTTGTATTTGCGCAGGGGCATGCAGTGCAACACAATTTGACACCTTTACCCATTGTTGCTTTGAGATGATCTCCAACTCTAAGGCACTCTGCCTTAGCCTTCCACGTGCTTGGAATTGTTGCTGTGCCGGAGGGGGCCAAGCACCTGGCAGTTCATTGGGAGAACAAAGTTAAGCCGTTGCGGGTTGCGGGCCGATGGATATCAACACTCCTTATGTGTTTCTTCTGTCCACCAAAGAGTCTTCATGTCCATTCCAGCATACTCTGGGTAGACGATTTTTTCAATGGGAGTCATTGTTCCCAGGTTTCTTAGGTGGTGCAGGATTCCGTCCATCCACAGTATGAGTTTGCTCCCGATGACTCCACCCAGCGACTCGCAGTGGGATCTTCTTCCGTCGCGCAGGCGAAAGCCATGGTGGTGGAGGCCAGGAAGAAGGGGACCTGGGTGCTGCTCCAGAACTGCCATCTCTACAAGCCCCACGGCCGCATTTCTCAGCACGCAGGGAGGGAGTGCCCATGTTTGGCGGGTTGGAGGTCGTTTTGGTGCACGGGAGGGGGTGGGGGGAGGGTCACAGAGTAGGAGAAGTTGCTGGTTTGCGGCTTGCCTTCTAAGTTCGTAGAATCGGTTGGACAATGTAAACAAACTCCAACTCAGAATCTGACAACCGCTTCCCCCATGAATATATCCACCCTATCAGGACCAAATAAATACACCTGAAATTTCTCAGGCCCAACCTCCTGATACGAAACTGAAATTAAGTCAATACTAAACCACCCGCCGACACCAGCCAAAGTGGTATTGGTGTGCCTGAGAACAGAGCTTCGTTTGGAGGCCCCGAACTATTGCATCTAGATTTCTTGTGTGCATTCCAATGTTGATGGTATTCGTGCCTGGAAGGGGGAGCCCATGTGGACAAGACCGAAGTGGAATCCCCTGGTAGCCACTGTTACCCGATTAGCAAATACTTTTCTCAGAATATATTTATCATTGTAAGGCGGTAGTTATAAGGGGGGTAAGGATCATTTGCGCGTTGCTATTGTCATGACGTTTGTAGAAAAGAGTAGTATTGCACTGGAATTTCAACGTGAGATCATCTCGCACCCCCCTTGCTGCAATATATTCATGTACGATGTATCCCGCTTCATGGTTGATTATTGTTTGTTGGCTTTATTGCCGAAGCTCCTAAGACTTCAGATCTTTGAGAGGCCTTTGGTCACGGTCAGCAATTGTGGATCCTTGTCGGTCTAGTTGTGAGAAGTTTGTCTACTTAGATGGTCTGGGAGTTAGCTAAGTGGTTAGCAACCATGCTGAACCACTTACCATTCTTGTAAGTCCCCTACAAACAGGATTAGCTACCGTTTAGTTAAGTCCCCATCAAAATACGCGCCGCAGCCATCCAGCGCCCGGGAATGACTGAGCGCTTAAGTGCCAAAACGATGGCAGGTGCAATGGATTTAAGGCGCGTTAGCGCAAGAGTGCAAAGTCAAACCAGGCCTTTTCTGGGGCCGTTTTGCTGCCCGCAACAAACTGCAAAATAATGAAGACCCACGTCGTGGACGGAAGCATGTTCACACATGACCAGCGCAACTGTGACTTTTCTCCTGGAAATGGCTACTGCAGAAGTTCAACGGCTTTGCCATTTCACATAGCTCCTGGGGTAAGTATTGAGTTTTGTGCGCTGAGCTATGCCCCACCACAAAAACGCGAACGAGTCGCGAAGCAAGCACACGGATTGGCGAGAAGAGCCGCTTTCGGGGGGAGGTTTCCATGAGGTTGAACCGAAACACTTCCACGCATTGCTCTCTGATCTTAACAGGGCTCTGCAAAAGGGGGTCCGTCGAGAGGGAACGCAACCATCCCCCCCCCCCCCCCCAACCCACCCCATTCCGCCCTCCCCCGTCCACACACACACCGGCCCTTTTGCGCGTCAAAATAGGGAGAACTCCAATCTCACAAACTTGTTTTCCCATTTCCCGCAGGAAATCATAGTAGATGGCGCAAGTTCTCCCCGTGCAGGTGTTGCTGATCAACGTCTTACCAAGATCAACGGCATGGTGTCATTCTTCCACCCAACTGCATGAATTGAAGCCAACATGTTTTCAGACGACGCATGGAATTTACGGCCCACAGCTGCCACACGTGGGGTGGTCTCTTCCTAACAAACATGGAAGTGCACAGACTCCTTTCCCCAAAAAGAAGTTTGTGCATGTCCATGTTTGTGTCTTGCTGGTTGTCAGTAGGAAACAAGAAAATGACCCCTAAGCCATTCCTTTCTTGAAAACGCATCCCTGGGTTCATTCCCAACGCAAACTCATGTTAATTCCCAGGCTTACCCGCAGGCTTACCCGCAGTGATTTTGACAAGAACCTTGTGGGGTCTCCCTTGGTTCATTCCCCCAACCCGTTTCACACCCTTCATGCCCAGCTTCCTGCAAGCGAGGACCTTCATGCCTGAGCTGGAGAAGATGTGCGAAGAGCTCGAGGAGTTTTCGGCCTCAGAATCGGTTTGTCATGAATTGGCTTGTAGCCATCCCATGGAAAACGTTGGTTTCCTGTCCAGTTGGTTTCCCCGAAAGGACACCCGAAATGGGTACCCTCAACAGAAATGGGTGTGACATGGGCATGATTATTGCGAATTAGAGAGCTCCTTTGTTGCGTATGGTTTCTTTGGGGATTCATGTCCACCAACTACTTCACAGGTGACTTTCTCTTTAAATTCATGGCCAAATGTGTGTGTATGTGTTGTTTGAGGGCACCCATGTCAGGTTACAGGGAAACCGTTGCGCATGTTGGCTTCCCTCATTTTGACATACCGCACATACCTGCGCAATCACCGATTCCAGGTGAAGGCCCTTAGGTATTGTTGAATTTAGGTTGGTGAATGGTAATTTGCCCAGTTGTAGGGCGGTAAATGGCCCATTACGAGTACACACCCGACTAACGGCGTATGGGTGAGAAATATCCGTTTGCGGTGTGTAGGGCCTGACACTGCTGAGATCGTGACGGGTGAGTGAGGGGGCTTTCAACATCTCAATTGTTTTGGGTTTGTGATCTAATTCACCGTGCTGGGTTCTTTCTTGGAGGGGGGGAGCGGTGCTTCTTCCAGGTTGAGTTTTTAGTATTTACCCAGAAAACAAACATGAATTGGACAGGTTTGGCTCAAATCCAAAATCTACTGAGCGGCGATACTTTTGGATTGTCCAGGTAAAGGCGTTTACCTCCAGTAGCCCCTTACGAGTGCAGGTAATGACATACGCCATTTGTTTGACATGGCCAGAACAAGTCAGCAGGACAGATGACAGCCTTGCACCCTCAAGAAAAACAGGAAGCAAGTTCACATATCCTTGTGACAAGATTCGGTGACCCTGACTCAGTCCTTTCAAGTCTCATCTTTAAGTTGAGTGTGCAGGGGTGCATGCTTGTGCGGATTTGCTGGCGAGCTTGTGCTTTGGCCACACACTTGCACGAGTTGAGCAATGATAATTCGGGCACTCCCGAATATGTTGGGGCCCTTTATATGGCCCATGGTGTATTTCGCCTGGCTTTCTCCGGGCCCAAGCGGATGCCAATTGCAAATAACAGCAATACTGCTGCTGCTGCTGCTCCTGCTCGAATTGCTACGACCACGATGACGACGACGACCACTACTAATCATAGTGATCTATAATAGGGGAAACTTCGGGAGCCATGAGCCACCTGCTACCTTTCCCGACGCTGGAACCCGCCACAAGGCCCCTAGAGGCTAATGGTCCATAGAAGGTCTCAAAACTCCAGATGAGACCCATGGTTGGTTAATTGGGAGTGTCTCATTGAGGGAATCCGGCACTTGACACCTAATAATCCGAGGGGTTCCCGAAGCATGTTCGTCGATTGGCGACAAACAAATCGGAGGCATCCGGGGCTCCAGCAGGATGTTTCACCTGTTTGTCGATAGACTTTGACCACATTATTTTTTCAAGAGCCATCGCTGGCGTTTTCTGTCCGGCTGGCGAGGCCGAGCATGACCCACAAGGACTTCCGGCTCTTCTTGACGAGCATGCGCAGACCTTAGCCCTGTGAGCTGCTGGGTAAATTTGGGAGGGACATGAGTGGCTAAGATTTCCACACGGAACTCCCTGCTCTAGACTTTTACCCATCTAGGGCAACATGTCCATAGAGGCGACTTCGAGCTTGGAAACCGAGTGCGCAACATGTCCCAAACTGTTGGTGTTCCTAGACTTCTGAACATGCGACAGTTTGCTGCCAAGTCCGCTTTGGGCCGTCGGCTTCTGGTTCATCCAGTGAGCCTCAGATTGCCCAGCTCACATCTAATCTTCTCATGCCTCGGCCCGGCTCGTCCAAGTGGATTGGAGCAATCAATTCAACCCGGGTACTTGTTACTTATCCACAGCCGGTGATCAACATTTAGGTGTTTTTGTTGGAGGGTACCCTCTTTTTGAGGATACCCTCAGCAGGACACCAACAGGAAAACCGGCATTTTGGGGGGTCGACACATCCCAAATGTGTACTCAGTGGCACAGTTCCACAGCCAAAGCTCAGTGGCCGTATCACGCAAGGTTCTGTTTGTTCACTGCCAAGCGATTCGCAGTAGAACCCTTAAGGAAGCAATGCAACTCAACTTCTGAACTTAGCTGGTTGGGAGTGTTTGGCAAGAAATGTTGACATAAATCCCCTAAATGATGTCCACCAAAGAGTCCCTTATGACACAAATCATACCCAAGTGAGTCAGCCACACCACAGCGAAGCAATTGTGATGCCTCCAATCACCCAGCTACGCGCCATCCGATTTGTCAGGCCGGCCGCGTACTTCCCCGTGCCGGTCTTGCAGAACCTTGGCATAGAACCAAAGCCAGCAGCAGCCGGGTCTGTCTTTTGGTGTGGCTACGTGAAAGAGAAACCAACAGGAGAGCCACTTGTTTTAGAGGGGGTCCCTAAAGAAGACACATATAATTATATATATATATATATTATTCATGTTGTGACACGAACATATTGCTATCCGTATACATAGGGCTAAGACATATTTGTGAATGCAACCGGGATCAGTTGATGGCAAGATGCAAGGGTTTTGATGTTGGATCATGATCGTGTTGTACCTCGTTTAATCGATACGTGGACTCTGGAGATGCATTCTAGACTTGATACAGATTGCATAGTAGTTGTCCAGGAATGGATAGTTAGATGAGCAAGCAGTCAACGGCCATTACAGGAGAAACCAGCTCTGCTCGGCTTTTCAAGCATTCAGGACTCGCGGCGGGATTGGAGAGGGCATGGCAGACGGCCCCCAAACAAACGCACTTGTCAACTACAGATGATTAGAAGGATAGAAGCGCGGACTTGTAAACGGCGACTTTATCCCAATCAGCTTCAGAAAACGGCTGTAGCAGGCTTAGCTGGATTGCGCACTTTTTCCACGCGTATCTCGGTTTCATGCGGTATGTGTGGTGGATTTGACAAGCTGCATGTTCCGTTTTCAAGACGCCCACGGAATCCTCTTGTGGCCTTCCTCGTGTTCCGGTGGGTGTATCAACGCGCCCTGATCCTGCTTCTGAGTTTCATCGAGCTCAACTGGTTCCAGGTCCCGATTTGAGATGCCTGTTATACTGGTGACCGCAAGGAAAAGGTTGGCGGTTGGCATGACGTTTCCGGTCTGAGGAACGGCATCAAGCTCACTACAGAGCCGCCCAAAGGCCTCCGAGCCAACATTGTGCGCTCATTCCTGCCCATGTCTGATGACCAGGCAGGAAGGAATTCATCTCAACGAATTCGCCTCTGCAGATTTTGTGCGGTGGTTTGTTGTTTGCCCGGCCTCTTTGCTTGTGTATATCCATTATGTGTTGAACGTGTTTCTTGGTTTGACAGTACATATGATGGTGCGAGCCTTGCTTGGCATTTCTGTGTTTGACGTGGTGGGTGGGTGTGGGTCAGAGTCAAACTCGTTTAACCCGGGAACAACTCTTAACTGGTTGGTGGACACGCACCCCCACCTCAACAATGTTCACCAAAGGGTCCCCCCTCGGCTAAGTCTTACAGACCGAGGGAAGTGTGCGAAGTGTGCGCTTGGAAGGAAGGCCATGGGGGGACAGCTGGCCTTGTGACGTATTCTTGTCCATCAACTGCCTTACCGAAGGAGAGCAATAAAGGAGGCAAGGCGGTAGCCGGATTCCACTGTTGGCTGTGTGTTGATCAATCATTAGTTGCTTTCAATAGTTGTTTTCTTGTTGTTCAATTGGGGGTTGGAAACAGCGAAGTTTTGTGCCAACATACTCAAATGGATCCAAGTCAGCCAAGGAGTTTGAGAGTTTATGTTCAGGTGAGCCACAATCAAATTCTGGTGGATAATCTAAGACCCTGGCCCCTGCAGATCCCCAGCATACGCGTTCGCACATCTGTTTTTCTTTTAGGGAACCCTTTCCTCGTTGTTGTTTTTTTTTGCAGGGAAAGCCAAGGGAGAACCTCGACATGTTGGCTGCAACCCAATGCAGAGTCTGTCTTTGTGTTGGGACCGTTGGGAACCCTTTTTCTTCGGTTGTTCCACGTCTCGCGGAATTGTTTTTCGTTGGATGCACCTGGCTTCGGCTTCGCCCAGCTCAACGACTCGGCGAAAGCGAAGGAGTGGCGGCGCTTGCAATTCGGCGCCTCGAAGTCTGAGATGCGGCGGGTGGCGTTTTCTTGTTGCGATCCCTGTAAATCCCTTGTGGTTTCCTTTCAGGGGACCCCCGGCTGCATTCACAACACTCTTGTTGCATTGTCTCTGGGCGCGGGACAGATGACCAACGGAGGTCTAGGAGGGCCTTTTTCTGGCTGGTGCGATAGGCAGGGAATGAGAAATGGAATGAGCCCTCTAAGCAATCCAACTGGTGGTTTCCTTTAAGGGGACCCCTGGCTTCATTCACAACACTATTGTTGCATTGTCTCTGGCGGTTCGTTTGAGTTGGAACACGGACGTGACATTTTATCAGGTGGGGACAGCCCAGATGACCATTGGAGGTCTAGCATGGTCTTTTTCTGGCTGGTGCGATAGGCATGGAATGAGGGACGTGACATTGTATAAGGTGGGGACAGCCCAGATGACCAACGGAGGTCTAGGAGGGCCTTTTTCTGGCTGGTGCGATAGGCAGGGAATGAGAAATGGAATGAGCCCTCTAAACAATCCAACTGGTGGTTTCCTTTAAGGGGACCCCTGGCTTCATTCACAACACTATTGTTGCATTGTCTCTGGGCGGTTCGTTTGAGTTGGAACACGGACGTGACATTTTATCAGGTGGGGACAGCCCAGATGACCATTGGAGGTCTAGCATGGTCTTTTTCTGGCTGGTGCGATAGGCATGGAATGAGGGACGTGACATTGTATAAGGTGGGGACAGCCCAGATGACCAACGGAGGTCTAGGAGGGCCTTTTTCTGGCTGGTGCGATAGGCAGGGAATGAGAAATGGAATGAGCCCTCTAAACAATCCAACTGGTGGTTTCCTTTAAGGGACCCCTGGCTTCATTCACAACATTTCGCCAGCGTAATCGGAATCTGCCCGAATGGAAAAGGCTAACCGGCCAACCCTCATTGTTCGGTCAAATGTGAATTGACGGACACCAAAGGGGACTTGCATGGACATCAAGGAGCTTTTCTACTGTGGATGGACAAAATTTCACCACCGTAACCAGAACTCCTCTCGTTTCTGATTCAATTCCCCAACGTAAATACCAACCCTGATGATTCCCATGTATATAAATACCCACCAACCTTCTTGTTCTATTCCCATGGTTCCCTTTCGTGTTGCGGTTTTTGGATGTCGCAACCATCCACATGTCCAGTGGGGTAACATTTCGACTGTCGCGAGCCGAGGCTTGAAGTTCTTCCATGCGGTGATTCAGGCCCCGGACTCATCGTGCTGGCTGGTCTCCGGTCAGTTGTGTTCTCCGTATTCTTGTTTTGGGCTTACGGGATGAATTTCTTAGAGGTGTGTTTTGGGTTGTTTTTTCTTTCGGGGTTGCGGGATGAGTTTCTTAGAGTTTATTTTGGCGGGCCTGGGGTTCAGGGGGGAGTTTGCCTGACGATTGCTGCGGGGAAGCCCAAGCGCTAGATCCCCACAAGACGGATCGGATTTGCGTACTTGCAATGCTCAGTTGCAGAAAGCAAAGACATCGCTCGGATTTGCAAGCTCGCACCCTCAGGTATTCCTTGCTCCATGCAACGCCTGAAAGTTTCAATCCGGGGACGTTTGTTTGTGTGCGTGTGTGCGCGCGTGTGTGTAGGCGGGTCATCCAGACGAGGTGTATGAGTTTTTCTTGAAACGTAGTGGTTTTGAGGCTGATTGATTCACTGGCCAAATACTAGCTGAATGATTTGTTGAAGGCCACGCAGGCCAGACGTTTCCTTTCGCATTTGCAGCGCCACAGTTTTGCCCGAGTGCTTTGAGGGGGAATTGGCCAGGGATGCTGAGATTTGAAGTTGTCAGGGGAGAGTGGAGATTGCATTGGGAACTTTTGCTCATCCTCTGTCAAGGCTGAGGTCTTGCAGTCATCCTGCTCACGTTCGTCCAAGAAGCATCCACCATGCTCATGAGCGGGATCCGATTGAGAAGCCGCTGGTGGCCGTTTCACAACAGCATGCCACCAACTTTCGGGGAGGGCTATGCAGGAGCTTCTTCACTGCTCTTGAGCCTAGGCAGTCCATGCTCAGACAGTCAGTCCTCTGAATCAGAAGGTGGGCTCACCCTTGATGTATGCACCGATCGGCGGATATCTGCTGTCTGCAGGGCTCGTCGGCTGGATGGATGGATGCATGGCTGGATGGATGGCTGGATGCATGGATGGCTGGATGGCTGGACGGATGGATGCACCTGACAATCTGTTACAGAACCCAGCGGGGGGGCGACGTTCCAAGCAGTTGGCAAGTTTTAGTTGTTGGCTTTGGGGCGCCTTTCGTCACAATCATAGCCCCCGGCTGCAGGAGAGACGGAAGTTTGGGCCGCTGGGCTGGAACATCCGCTGCTTGGCTCAAATTCAGCTGTGTGATTGAAATCAGAAAGGACAATATGAGCCGCAATTAAACCGCGGGTATAGGTGAAGGTTAGCAAGGGACAGCCCCAACCATAAGTTGCTGCGGACGCCTTTTGACTTCTTTTCATTGATTCGGGTACACCGTTTTAATCCCAGGTTTTGATTGTGACTCCTATGGATTTCACCGCTAGCACACATTGTTCTTGTACAGGGGCGCCAATGAAGAGCCAACTCATCCATTGTGAGGGTCCCTGCCCGTCGGACACAGACCCATATACATCCGGAATAGTATCCCGCAATTTCTAGGACCTGTTTGTCGCATGATCAGGTCCAGCCTGTCACCGGAGGTCTCTCTTCTCCAACAAGTGCGGTGAGTAAATCATAGAGCTACGCATTTATGGTTTGGTTGGTTGGTTGGTTGGTTGGTTGGTTGGTTGGTCGGTGGGTTGGTTGGTTGGTTGGTTGGTTGGTTGGATTTAAAGTGGTTTAAATTTAAAGTGCAACCAACCAGCAATTATGGTTTGAATTTCAAGTGCATAAGTATTTAATTTCTCACAGCAAAGGAAACAAACTCACCTGAAAGCCCGCCCCGCCTGCTCGCCTGCACATCCGCGCACCCGCAGCCATATTCATAGACAGCTTTAGCGGGAAGGAGACACGGTACGGCTTCAAACACGTGACACTGTTGCGTTTTGCGCGTGTGGAGGAATGTTGTTACGTTGGGAGAACAATACTGCAATACTGTAACATGTGTTTAGAAAAAATAACTTATTCAAATGGGCCTGCATGATAGGCTGGCCCAGAATGCTGAGAAGCTGAGAACGAGGGTGTGATGGAATGAGAGATGAATGTCGGTCGCGGAGTGCGGTGAAGCACGTGTTGTCAACACGCAGGAACAGAGTGCACAGATAGAATAGGCCCATGATGCTTTGTGCTGCTCGCAGGGATGAGCATGAGACGATTAAGCCGGCAGGATGGGAATTGTCATGAGGGATTTGCCCGTTGTCTTTCTCCGAGTACCTTAAAGACAAGCAAAAAGGACAGCTGCCGGTTTAGTGGTTGCGACAGCCCACGCCAGGCTACGAGTTCAATGACTCGGACTTGGAGACCTCAACGACAATCACGCACAACATGCTGGCGTCTTGGCGAGTTCATCATGTGCTTCGAAGGGGGTTCCCTATATTTCTCCTGGTGGCTGTTACCTTCTGGAATATTTGCCTTGGAGTTTATGGCAGAGGAGGAAAGGTGGAGAAGTGGTACTGGTAGGTGACAATTATTCCTTAGACTTACTGTGGATGGACGAAATCCATTTGGTATGACGTTGTAGGAAACCATTGTTTGCAGGTATTTACAGGGATCGAATCAGTAACCGGGGTTTCTGAACGATGGTACGATTAACTGAATTTCGCAAGCATCCACAGCAGGTGGTCAAACATCCCAGCAATATGATTTGTCCAAATCATTTCTGGCGTGCACCAACTTGTCTGAGGAGGGTTATTGACATTTCTGAATGATACCCACCTTTGTGACTTCGTTTTTTGGCGCTATCACAAACCACCTGCGCTTGCAGACCGCAGATGAGCTCATTTGAAGAGGGTTTTGCTTCAGAAAAGCCAATTTATGAACTAGCTGGTCCATGCTGTTTGCTGGCGTCGCACAATTTACCATGCATCAATATGCTTGCTTTGATTTGCCTTGTTTGATGCGTTGGGGAGAAATAACTGCCCCCTTTGTTGTCTAGCCACTGTTGGCAGTGCCTTGTGATTTCAGCACTCAATGAATTCCGCCCGAGATTTAAATGTTCAGTCCAGTCAAACATGCGCACAGGCTTCCGAAAGAAAAGCAAAAAGCTGTGTTATACCATGGATTTTTCAAGGTGGAAAGGCATTTGCCTATTTTGGGACACATATTAGCAGACAGAATCAAGTGACGATATCTTTTGGTTTAGGTCTGCGTCTGTCCAAAGGCGGTTCCTTTGTGTCACATGCAGGAGACTTGAAAGGCCTTGATGATTTGTCAGAAACCTTTTCTGATGCACCACGAATTGCTTTCAGAGAGGTGAAATCCAGTCTTGAAAGTGTGGAGGGTGTGTGTAGTCATCGATTGATGGCAACCTCCCCCTTACTTTGGATCCCATCAACTGGTCCGGCAATGCATTCTAACAGGATTGGATAGGTTTGGATCATGTTCCTGTCGCTGAAGTGGAGGCAAGTGTTGTTTTTCGTCCATGAGGGCCGCTGCAACTTGAGACACATTTCGATGTTTTTGTTGTGAGATCGTTGTGTGTTAAGCACTTAGGAGCTGGATGGGCCTATCCCCTGGGACACCTTGCTCTTTGTCATTGGCCACATCAACTACGGCGGCCGCGTCACGGATGACAACGACAGGAGCCAAGGGCACCGTTTGCGTCGGGCGCCGCTTGCAGCAAGTCGTCTCCCACCCACAGGGGGTCTTGAGCCCAGACACTGGTTTCTCGGTTTGGGCCCATGGTCATACCGTGCTTGAGAGAACCCACGTTTATAAATCTGTTGTTTAGTGACCCTCAGGCAAGCTTTGCAAACTCCAGGAGTGTTGACATGACACCTCTTGCCCATTTCCGGATTGCGGATGGATAGAATTGAAGCCATACCACCTTGCCACCTTGACACCACCCGGCACAAGCACTCGCGCACCGAGAACCTGGGTGTATTTTAAAAATGGGGTGGCGTCCCTTTGGTTTCCCCTTCAGTTGTTCAAAGCCGACCTTTTCACCTTTTGGTGTTCTCTTGTTGGTCTATTCTTTGAGGTCCCAAAAGGTTAACCTCTTATTTCCAGGTCCTTTGGGCAAGTGAATTAAAGCTACCCCCAAAAAAAGGTGCCTCACGGAACGACAGCTCCGGTGGCTTTCGGAGCGCCTGGCTTCGACATGTCTTTCAGTTTGGGCGATGCGACGAAGCACTACTCCGATATGCAACCACTCTTTTGAGCCACTACATAATATACATATTGTATATATAAAGGGTATAGACATGGTCCTGACTAACCACTCCAGAAACAGATTACCCTGTTTACTTTCCGGAAGCAAACGGCCTGATCGACTCGGTCGAATAGCAGCAGCCCTTCAAGGTCTGTGGTAAATCGGTCTCCTCGTTGGCATGGAAACTGACCAATGCCAGGAGACTGCTGTTGTCCATCCTGGAGAGGTACGTAACTCCGAAGATCCTGGAGAAGGACTACATCTTTTCGGAGAGCGGTACGTACAGGCCGTGTTTTGTTTGTCGCGGGCGTTCTCATGTTCTGAACTTTGGGTTTTCAGGTGACCCTTAGTTGCGTAGTTGGTGGTTTGGGAAACCTTAACCACCAAACCACCAATCCAAACCACCAATTAGAGGGAAGCTGAGTTTGGGAGGGCAAGATTATCGCAATGCAGATTGGGAGATCTACATTCACGTGGGAATTGTTCTTTGAACCGGTGCTTGGCACAATCTCCGCTGCGCATTTGCAAACCCCACAATTTGACACCGAGCAATGCCGTTGACCCCGGATCAATAAAGCTGTCAAATCGGGGGTTACCCTTTCACAATGGTCCCCTTCAAGATCGGCTGCACCTGTCCTGTTAACCAGGGGTTCTGCCCTCATCAATGCTCCCATTGAGCGCCGTTGGACTTGGGGTTTGGGCCTTTGGGAATATATGCAGTATGCAGGGCTCAATACGCTGCGGTATTGCCACACTGCATATTGGACATCCATTCACTCAACATCACATCGTCTCTGCACCACGTGTTTCTACTCTCGTTGCGAGTAGCGCCAGTAATCTTGCATCTCTGATGTACCACTTCTATACCAGTATAGTGTACATGTTTGTTTGCTCATGCCACCCAGTGCGAGTTGTGCACCACCCCATCAGTGCTGTTGGATTTGAAGCTGCAAGCACTTGGCAGCATCTTGCCAGGTGTCCAGACAACTCCGATACTGCGGACATCGAGAGCTGGCGGAAGTTTGCCTTGCCCTTGGCTGGCTCTAGCTTCAGACAAGCAAGCAAACAAAAATGTGGATTCCCCTGTATCCCCGCTAGTTTGTTTTCCCAATAGCTTGCCGGTGAGGTCGTCCGGCAGAATTCCCTTCTGGATCCGTCACACTGGGCAAGAAACTCACAAGGACCTGACTTGACAGGGCTTCCTGGTGAAGGTGACAAGTTCATGCAGATTCTGGTTGTGGACCTTGTGATTAGGATTTCCTCCATGTTCTGCTTCAAGCATAAACCATGTTGGGCTTTCTCGCGACTTCAGTTGAGCCACAATCATGCAGTCGGAAAGTGCAGGGGGCAATGCCAACCATAAGTGCGGCGGCCTTGATTCGCATTTTGGGTACACTTCTTTAGTTCCATTTTGATTGTGACGCGTGGATATGTTTGTTGAGGACTCTTAGGAACTATAGCGTCAATGCACTCGTGATTTCGCCACAGATCCCAATTCTGTGTCAATGGCATTTTGTACCTTACCATGGAGCTCAGCAGAGGATTTGCCCATTTGAACGGAAAAAAGTCGGAACAAGGACAGATTCCGAAACGCAAGTTTGCTGGCTCTCAGGGAATGAGGGAATGACCCCCTATAAACCATCCTCCGGTTCATTGCCAAAACCCTGGGTCATTCCCTACTTATCACACCAAGTCAGGTTCCACACGGCATCCCGTTGACACCGCAGCCTGCCAGTGTTTGCCGAGGTGGCCAGCTTCCCGCTCTCGGAGCAACCGGAGGCGGGAAAGGAGCCCACAGAAGTTGGAGAAACGAGAAACGAGAAACCAAAGCGTAACGGGTCGCAGAGAACAGCAACGCAAAGACACCAAAAGCGACTTGAAGGGTTTGAGTTGTGCTTTCCACAAACCTCAGCGACTTCCAGGGTTTGAGATTTCTCTTGTTTTTCCCGACACCCATGAAGGTTTTCGGGAACCAAGATTTCAGGTGTGTTCATTTATCAAACTCACGCGTAGATGGTACTTAGTGCTTGGCTTGGATGATGTTCTTGCACGCTGCCTCGGCACATGTTTTGAGGCCATGAGGCCGTGGGTGGTAGCCGTCGGATGACTGACCTCGAGAGAGCCAAGAGTACCCGAAAGGCTCATTGATCCCAGTCTGCACCTGTCTCTATGTCTAGAGACTCGAGACGGTTGGAACATGCTGGTGGCTGATATGGGCTCGTCTTTCTTTGTGGGCACTTTTTGGGGGGTGGTTATAATCAGACACCATTTTGGGGTGTCCCCAAAAAAGTGTTTTTCTGTATATGTATATACAACAACCATGACCCACAGAAGCAGTTTCGGCTGGAATGTGTGTCAGATTTTGAGGGTTGGGGCAAAGGCAGGTCCTTGAGCTCTGATCAATTCTCGTCGGCTCACCTCAGAAACAAGCATCTAAATGAGTCTATAGACTGCATCTCACTACTGTTGTGGGATCATTTTTTGGTTATTAGTTTTTTTTTTTTTGTTCTGACCAGTTTTAGGGGATCAAGGGTTGTAGAGCTATAGAATGCATCTCTTGATATCTTCCCCCAGTGCATGCCAAGAGGCGGTGAACCGGTTTGCAGTGTACATTTTCAAAGTATCGGCTATAAATGAGATTGTGGATGAGAAGACTTTCTTGACCAGCGGAGAAGATAGAGTCCTTTCCTTCACCCGTTCAAAGCCCGCTGACTACGAATCAGAATTAGGATACAACCCATTGAACAATGGTTCAAGTCTTTCACGCAGCATTCACATTCCACACGGAATCGGGGAGATCAGAAGCTTGATTTCTGGCAACCCACATGCCAAATTTATTCTCGCGAAAACGCGCCTAAGCTCTTCTGCTTTACCACTCACTCCCTGAGCTCATGGACTTTAGTCACTTGTTGGGTTTGGACCCGTTGGATGGCGAAGACAAGGTGTGGTGACTTTTTAGTGCCAACCCACTCGATCGGAAGTGAGACCATCATAGCACAAGCATTTGTTGCAATATTTGCGTTGGAGCTTGGAAGGCCTTCCCCGCATCCGTAACGAGCAACAAAGCACCGTTCATTAGCCTAGCCAGCTGATCTCATAGGTCAGTTTTTGTTGCGCCTGTCCGCTTGAGTCAGGCCCGATCTCACCCTAAAGCTGCCTCAAGCTGTGGGTGTTCGCAAAACTGTTTTTGGCTTGCAAAAACCACTCGCAGGTCTTCGGCATGCACGACAATGCAAACATCAGCTTCATGAGCGGCGGCCTTGGTTCTTTGCTTTGTGGGCTCTTTATAGGGGTGGTTCTCCTTTTGGTTTTCCTTTGAATCCACACAACACGGGGTATTCTGACGAGGGCCACATTCATATTTCTGCTCAAAGGTGGTTTTGAACAGCACTTGTTTTGGCCACTGGTGAGTTTCCCTTGGTAGGGGTGATGTTTCAAGGGGAAACTTGGAGTCGGACCTAGGCATGAAATTCTTCCAGATTCAAAGTGCATGTTCTCCACAAAGTTGTGAGGGATCCTTGACCGGCAACAGCCCACCTAGATGAAGACTATGTTTGCCTTGCGTTCAGATGGATTCGACTTCTAGGTCCGGATGTGGCAATCTGGTGACATTGCTCACACAAAGTCATCTATGCCTTTAAATCACAAGAGGTTTGGTCTCAACATGCCCCGTTTTTGGTCCATTTGGGTATGTGGAGGACCCACCCAAAATTCCGACCGACACCCGCAGATGTCCTTTTCTCTTGGGGAAACAAGTAATTTTGACCGTGGCGCATAAACATTCCATTAGGACTTGGACCAGCAGCTTCATGAGATGGTTGGCCATGCATCAATAGGATGTGAGTTTGGCTGTGAAATTCAGCAGGGTTGACCCTCAGAAGTTGTTGGTGGACATCAATTTCACATAAAACATGTCCACGCAAAGGGTTCCCAATTGCTTACCCCAAACCCGACCTGTCCAAAATGGGTTCCCATTTTGGTCCATAGTCGAGGCCCCCTTAGCTAAAAATCTATGGGGTGCAAAGCTTTAACCACTGTGCTGTGAGCTCGGAGGTCAGGAGTCAGAGAAGGTGCTGAACACCGTCCTCTCAATTCAGCCCCGCGAGGCGTGCCGGGCTGTTTTGGCAAAGGATCCATCTTTGGGGGCACGCGTGTTTGTGGTTTTCACGTGCAACCAGTTGGTTGCACACTAAATGAACGCAAGAGGAGTTATTTTGTCCTCACTGATCATGGAGCAGCTGGAGCTTCATTGTGCGGCAAGTTGAGCTGGGGGTTAGGTGATTCATCAGGGAGAAGACAATGCAGGCTGACACAACATTGTCACACATGTAGGTTTTTCCGCTTTGGATTTCAGGTCCATGATACATGCGCCATCATCATGTACGCAATGCCGCACTGGAACACATGTGGGCAGAATGTTTTGTGGGGTACTGTGCCATGTATGTCATGGCTATCAAGTGGTCGCTTCTGTCCAGCAATGAAAGTGTAGATGTCCCAGTATCCTGTTCATGCTTTTGTGTTTGCCAAGGTATTCTGGAACTCACTTGTTATGAATGTGTTATCCATTGGTTCTCTTGGCAAAGGGAGAATTCCATTTTGAGAAGAACACTTTGAGCCAGAGACTGCTCCTGTTCAAAATAAACATGAACAGAGCATTTTGCTGTTTGTGCCGTGCTCCAACAATCCGATGTTGTAAAATGCGCACAGAAGCTCGGTAGGAAGACACGTGCGAGGAATTCCTTTGCTTGGTGTGAGACTGTTGGCGCCTGATTGTACCGGTTTGCCCAATTCAGCGTATCATGGTGTTTCTTTTATGCACATGTGCATGTATGAGGTGTACTATGCAATCCATGCGACCTATATCTATACATATATAATATGTACACAACGTGAGCAAACGTTGATGGTATCCGCCCGCACATGCCCGCACCAATCCCCACCCCTTTGACCCTCAGCACTCCACCAAAGAGTGCCCCAAATTATGGACGGCGGACATATCCAGTTCGACTCTTTGTGAACCCTGCAGCCAATCTACGTGAACGCTACACCGGCCCTCAAACGGTTGCTGGGCGACCCAGGATCAACCCTGCAACCCTAAACTAAACCTAAACTGACATTGTACGGAGCGGGTGTGGGGTTTGGGAGGCTGAACCGTGCATACGTATGTATACATATATATATACACACATATATATATATATACACACATATGTACATATATGTATATATATATAGTGTATACTGGTATATGTATAGCATATTCACGCATTCACATATTGATCGTGTTGTTTGCGAATATCATATCTAATATGCATTTACAACAAGCCGTACTGCACATGCATGTACATATGAATCCATGCGTCGCATGGATTCGGCTTTCACCGAGGCGGGCGGCACTGGCGGCAAGAGCTCGGAGGAGGTGGTGCTGGAGCTGTCGGCGGAACAAGAGCCCGGCAGCCCAGAGGGGGCAGCCCATGGGAGCGTCGCTCTCTTTGTCTCATGGACCAGGGGGGGGGGGACCGCGGAGGGGCGTAACTGCCTAAAATTTGGCGCCTTCATGAGGCTTCTTAAAGTTTTGGCTTGGGCTTATCCAGGGATACCATAGCCCCCTCCTAGAGATCCACGACTGTCTCTCTCTATGAAGCCACCCTTACCAAACGAAACACGGGTTTGTATGTGTAAGGCTTGCCTGTGAATTCCCCTAAGTCTCACTCCCTGATTTCCTGAACTTGATATTTCTTGCGAAGACCGTTGAAGTGGTATATGGAACATTCCGACTTTTTTGGCCAATTCACTCAGGAAGTGAGTTTTGGATGCTTAAATATCAGCCTTCTAAAAAGCCCATAGGTGAGCTTCCAGCACCGAAGGGACGGAATTCCTCTCTTCTCTAGCCTTCACCGTTATATCTGTGGTTGAGGAGAGAAGAGAGAAGAGAGAAGAGATGAATAGGAAAGCCTTTTAATTATCTGCCCTTGGCTTCCTCTATCATTCATCTCCCTTTCTTAAAGCAAAATTGTCCAATTGCTATTTTGCTAGAGCAAGAAACGGTTGGGTGGATCTCTTTTTATCTGCTTCCCTCACCTCCATTAAAATTTGATTTCTGGGATCTTAGAAATGGAGGCATGGAAGAGAAACTCCCGGGTGCCGGGTGCCCGGACTTGCTGTGGCGGGCTGTCTCAAAAATCCCCCCGTCTCTACCCAAAGAAATCCCCTGTTTTGTTGTAATCAACAAATCCCACAGAAACCCCCGCCTTTACCCTCCTAGAAGCCTGTAGTGTGTGGGGCCGCTTTGCTTTACTCGTTCCTGTCATGAGGCATATTTGGCTACAACAAGCTTGTTTCCCTTCCCACTTGAAAATACGAAAGTAAACTCGACCAGCGTCCTGTTCGTTTTGGCCGCCTTTCAAACCCACCAGACCCCCTTTGCAGAAAAGTTAGAGCCAGCATGAGGCAAGCCCAAAGCCCTGATTGGCAAATTTCAGCGGGGGGTTCTACCTGGCTCTATTGGGGCTGTAAAAATTAAAGCCTACATACAATAGGTTGCTTACACGTGCAAATTGCGTGCCATGTCATGCCTGGTTTCTCACGGTCGTTCTTCAGCAAGGAGCCTTTGCAACACTTGCCTTCCAGAGACTCAAATCGGACCAATTTGGGGTTCATGACTTACATTGGGCAGTGCTGAATTCACTCCCTTGACATGTTTCCCTGGGGATTTGCATAGAGTTATGGGGGGGGCATGTTTGCTGGGTTGAATTCAACCATGCTTGACTGGAAAACCTTTTGAGTATGTGTGAAAACAGGGGCACCCCAAAAATGAACGATTTCCCTTGGTTCCCCTTTAGCCAACCTTTAAAAGGCGTGCCCGAAACAAAATGACAACATGAAACAACGAACCCATGTTCAACCGACGCTGCATGCTGTTGCCCAGGGGTCGCTTGCCCGAGAAGCTTTCCGCAGAGAACGCTCATGCCGAGAGCTTTGCCATGAGCGAGGCGAGGCTAGGGCGGCCCCTGAAAGGATCGACAT
Organism: Effrenium voratum; assembly: GCA_963377175.1. Classification (NCBI taxonomy): domain Eukaryota; class Dinophyceae; order Suessiales; family Symbiodiniaceae; genus Effrenium; species Effrenium voratum. The sequence goes on from CAUJNA010000283.1 coordinate 124,296, forward strand.
ACGTCGATGAGAGTGCCATGTTTGGCTTGTTGACAAGGTAAGCAGCTCAGCATTGCCCGGCTCTGCACGGCCAAGCTCTGCACAGCCAAGCTTTGACCAGCCGCTGTGCGAATTTCAATTCTCACCAACAAACCCTCTTGAGGACCTTCATGGGTGAAGACTATAGCAAGGGGACCTTAAAATCAACTCCCATCGACCAAGCGGCCATGGGCTGATTTTTGAACTCTTCTCCCAAGTTTTGACCCACCATGACCACGGCCGGACTGCTCGGACTCGTATTTAAAACCAAACTCGAGCAAGTGTTGCTACATTGGGGGGGTTTTTCAAATGCTAGACCTCTTGGTCGGTAGGTAAAGGGATATCAATAGGAAACCGACCGTTTCAAGGGACCATTGCTTTGAGAAACATCCATGTGTCGTCTTCGTTTTTTGGTGGCTACCAAAAGTAAAAAGCTAAGCTCAACGCCCCTCAGCCTCTGGGGAGCCAGCTGTCTTGCCAGGAGACTGGCCTGATGACCTCGTTGGGCACTTGCCTCTCGCAGGAGTGCCGCGCTGACTCAGTGCAGAGCATAGGGTTTGAACCACTGCCTTAAGAAATGGACAGGTTCTGACTCATTCAACAGTGCAACACTTCAGTTCCGAGAGGACACCAAAGTGGGCTTGGGTGAAGCAGACAACCTGACCCTGAACAGTGTCAAGCTGCCTCTATGTCTGTTTTCCATGTGTACCTCAAGCATTTTTCTTTTAAAGTCAAGCAAGAGGGGGTTCTCAGAAAGAAAGGCGCACCCACGTGGCTCCAGAAATCCAAGATGTTGCAAGAATTCACGCCTGCACTTGCCTGATCACTGAGTATTGAACCATTGCAACCTCGAATGAATGAATTACAATTCTGGAAACAGCAGCTGAAAGGTAGGATGATGTTATTTGACGCCTGTACGTAATCGATGCCACGAATATGTGTATATCTAGGTATAAATACATATGGCTGTGGGTCCAAACCAATGGTACCATTTTGGGGTAGGTGCGCCACCCATTTTAGAACCTATTTTAGTGGGGATTGGGATGTTCACTGGGGGTACGGGATTTTGACCCATGGCCATATGCCTGCATGTATGCATATTGCTAGATGTTCGAGGCCTACGCCATGGCAAGCCTTTCCGTCAGGAGATGACCCGGTTCAACCGCCTGCTGGCGCAGATGACGAGTACCCTCAAGCAGCTGCAGAAGGCCAGCCCCATACCCTCAAATTCCATCCTTTCACTTGCAGGCCCTGGTGTCCTCTGCTAGGTCCCCCAGCTAGGTGCCCTTTTACCGTAACTTTTTTGGGGAGAGGGTTCCCGTACTAAAATAGACTACCGAAAAAAGGGTACCCTTATTCTAACCTCTCTACTGGAGGACCTAGACTAAGATGGAGGTTGACAGTGGGGTCCTGAAAGACCGTTTTCCTTTCAAATGGACCCTGTGACGAGTTCCATGCTAGTGGACAGGGTATCCATTTGAATTGAAAGATCAAGTAAGTTTGTTCTCATGACACGTGGCATTCCCACCGGCTAGGACCAATCTTGGCTTGAGCCACCCTCAGGTGTTTTGTTTCCGTTCGTTCTCCTTGCGAGCCATCCAAGAGGTTCCCCACAGTGTGACAGGCCCATGGCCATAGTAGAGGAAGTGTTTCGTCGCATGGCAATTCGCCAGCAAGTGCTGTGCGATTGTCCGACGCGACACGGGTTTTCCTGGAAACTTGTTCGCTTCAACGCGGTCCGATTTCACCCCCAAAGGGTTCGATACGATTCGGGTGCAGGCTCGATGTGGTTCTCGACAGTCGCAGTTGAGGTTTGTTTCATGGGAACTCCGCCAATCTGCAGACAACATCAACTGCAACGCCCAGCATTGGCAATTTGGCAATAGGCTACGCCGGGTGGGTAGGAATTGGGCTTTGAATGGCTTCCCGTGGCTGTTTTGTCAACATCTACTGGCCATAGCGTTCCCATTCAATGTGTCTTTCAGGGCAACCTCTTTGTGGTGGAACCAAAAGGGAATCCAAAGGGAAGCTAACCATTTGTTTGGCTCCCCTGTTTTGAGAAAAACTCAAATGCTGAGCACCTGCTCTGAATGGTCAGCTCTGATTGGCAAGCTGGGCGAAGCATGCAGCCTCATTGCGCGATTGCTGACATATGCAGCCGCTATGGTTCAACCGGCACATCTCAAACTCATGTGGGTATGTCTCTAAATGGTGGAACCGGGAACCCCTCCATTCGGACTTGTTAGCACTACCACCAGCCGTTTCCTAGTTGAGCTCACCCTTGTTAAGATTGGCACTCGATTTCTTTTGGACACCTCGCTAGCCTCAAGCCCTCACTCTTTTGGTCAGGGGGCCTATGTGGGCCTGCGTTGACACAGCAAACGTGCGAGAAGCCACACACCGCTGAACAGGCTGACAGCGGCTAACATCAGGGCCAAGTAATTACTCATGTCATGTCCTACGGTCATGAGTTAGTTTGATTTTGAAGCCCCCCACACCCTATTCTACTTGTTTAAGCGCTTCCAGTGCGCACGTTTCATGATCCCCCAAGCGCCGGTGCCAACATGTTCGCTCCTTCCGTGCGCAGGCGGTCAAGGGCATCATCGTTCGCATCTCAATGACAGCCAATTTGAAGGGCCATGGCACATGGTCTTTGGTGTTACCTTAGCTCCTTTGCCTTTTGGAAGCAAATTGTTGAGCTCAAATGGTTTTTCAACAGGATGAGCTCTGTTTGCATCCTATCATGTTGCCACATGCAAGCTTGATGTTGGTTGCTTTTGCCATCTCGGATTGACATGTCAGGGGGTAGCAAGCAGCCTCAAGGAATACGTTCGCTGGTAGGGTGCTAGGGAGCTGATGCCATCCTGGGGAATGACCAGAGTTGATGTTGTTTGCTGGGTTTCCTCTTTAGGGTTGGTCTTGAGGAAGACAGTTTTTGAGGTCTCCCTTTGACACACTCCCACATGTGTTGTGTTTGTTTTCTTCCTAGACTCGGACTATTCAGGACCAATACAAAGACAGCGCTGCATTAGCTGCGCATGTACTGCGCTGCGAAGAAAATTGTTTGCGATCTGAGAACGGCTAAGCGTGTTCCTGCTTACGGGCCCTGCATTTCTCGATATCCTTGCAGAAAAGCGGCAAATACGGCTCGGACACTGTGTCTGAAGCACTTGTTTCAGCTGGACTT
>CAUJNA010000283.1:132500-167500 GCA_963377175.1 Effrenium voratum
GTCGTGGCAGGCGCAGCATTCTGTGCATCTGGGTGTGTGTTTGTGTGGCAGGGGTCGCATTCGGCAGCTGTCTAGAGGGACAGGATGTTGTCGCGCGCGCGGCGGGGGGCGTGCGAAATCGTGGCAGGCGCAGCACTTTGGCGATGCCGTTGCGAAATCGTGGCAGGCGCAGCACTTTGCGGATGCCGTTGCCGAAGTCGTGGCAGGCGCAGCATTCTGTGCATCTGGGTGTGTGTTTGTGTGGCAGGGGTCGCATTCGGCAGCTGTCTAGAGGGACAGGATGTTGTCGCGCGCGCGGCGGGGGGCGTGCGAAATCGTGGCAGGCGCAGGGGTGTGCGAAATCGTGGCAGGCGCAGCACTTTGGCGATGCCGTTGCGAAATCGTGGCAGGCGCAGCACTTTGGCGATGCCGTTGCCGAAGTCGTGGCAGGCGCTGCATTCTGTGCATCTGGGTGCTCTGTAATCGCATCCATACAAGGGGCGCACGGTACATGTGTGTGGACATTTGAACTCACATCCTTGGGAAAAACATAGCATGTGGGGTTATCCGGTCCTTTAATTTTTGAGTGTGTGTGTGTGTGGTTGGTTGTGTGTACATTTGGTGTGTTTGTGTGTGTGTGAGTGTGTGTATTAGATTCCATGCGCAAGTCAAACCAATGCACATATTCCTCCCGACCTTCCAGTGCGACAGGCAGCCATTTCAATAGGGGCCCACCTCAAGAGTGAGTGGACATGAATCCCCACCGAATGTTGCCGTCCACCTAACTAAATGATGTCCTCAATAAGTGTCGTTGCAGTTTGTGTGCCAGATTCTCCCCCTTACTAAACCAGCTGCGCCCACAGAGGCCCCGTGTGAACTCGAATTCTGATGTCCTTCTTCTTCCGCACGGCTCAGAGGATCGCTGTTCGAAGACTCATTCCTTTGGCGCGCCCAATTTTACTTGATGTCCCCAATGAAAACTCACCACCCAGCTAATTGATTGATGTCCCCAACGAAAACTCAGCAGGACATGATCCTCCGCTTCGACTTCTTCCGGGACTGGATCGAGGGCGGAATCCCGGTCGCCTATTGGATCTCCTCCTTCTACTTCCCGCAGGCCGGACGGCCAGAGTCGCGGAGTCGCCGTCAAAACCCTGTACCCCTGGTGCCCAAAATGGAGGCATAGGTTAGGACCCATGGCCATGTGTGTGTGTGTGTTTCTTGAGGCTACCTTAAACCCACTCCCTTTATGGACTTTCAACATTCTGGGAAGAATGTTTTAGCTGCAAACCACAAGTTTGGACTGGTTTTGGACAGGCCACTCAGGAAGTGAGTAAAGGCACACCACACAAGGGGAACCACCCATTTAGGGGTGCCCTATCTAAGCACATGAATTATTTTTAGAGCTGGGAAAGCAGCAATAGAGCATAAAATTGTTGTTTTTGCAGGGGATCGGTTTTTCACTTCCTGAGTTCCTTTGGGAAGACCATTCTAGTGGTAAATTCAAAGTTTGCACTTTTTTGGCCAATCCACTCAGGAAGTGAGGTTTGCACAGCCCAGCCACGTGTTTGTCTTTTCACCGTCCCAACGAAGCCGATCGAATCGAAGCCAGCGATCCAGGGCTTCTTGACCTCGGTGCTACAGGGCTACTCCCGCGGCAAGTTGATCCCGGTGGATCAGCGACTTAGCCGAACCCATTGGCTCCATTAGGGGTCCCTTTAGTTCCATTTGCTGAGCAGAATATGTTTTAATTGCCCGTGTTGGTTCTAAAGGGAGTCTATCACTATTGGACCTACTTTGTTTGTTTTCCAGGAGACTCAAGCAACTGAATGTGTGTTTAATTTTCCCCTTTCCCCATTTCCTGGTTTTAACCATCACGTATTTTTGCCCAAGTTGGCCCATGTACTGTGAGTTTCCTTGGTAGGGGTGATGTCTTAAGGGGAAATATAGGGAACCCTGTTTGCCCCTGTTGGTTTTAAAGGGAATCTGTCGCTACTGGACATATGTTCTCATTTCCCGGAAAAACGTATGTTGGGTTTCAACCGGCACGGGGCATGGATCACAGGCGTGGCGTTTCGCTGGTGGCTGCTTCGCGAGCGACGGAGAATTCTTCTGCCATCCGAAGCCAGAACCTGCAAGCATTGTTCTAGGGGTTGATTCAAGTCAACAGCAGGTCCGTGTTGATTCACGCCATGATTCTCGGAACATGTACCATGATTCTACACACCATGAATAAAGCATGGTATGATTTGACTGGTACTTTGTACTATACCATGCCCATTCTTTTCAGCCATGGTTTGTTTTCAAGAGCCAGCCATCTCCCCAGGGTTTTTGGTTCTGGAAAGATTCGGATCCCTGGAAAGAATGGGGAAGTTACCCTCAGAATTGTCTCGAGTTTTCGCCCGGCGCCTTTGAGGTTGTCCTTCGAGTTCGTGATGCAGGCGCCGGATTCCGCCTTTGAAGTAAGATTTGGGGGATGCCACGATGATTTATACGAACACGTTCACTTTCTCAAGGAGTTTCGGAGCATCCCCGCTCCCAGGCCTTTGGGCCTGGGGGGATGGCTTTGTGTCTCTTAGCGGGTTTCCAATGTCGTTCATCTCACCTCGCGCACGACGCTTCCAGTTGTGGTGGGAAGGGGCACCCAAGTCGTGCCAACGGGGTTAGATTTCTGGTCCGGGTTTTTGGAGTGCATTTTTTCCAGGTGTTGCTGGTTTTAGACAGCTTTTGGGTTCATTCAAAGTGAGTCGGTGATTTGTTGGTTTGGAAATGTACAGTGGACGGACAAAATCCATTTGAATACCTCAACAACTGTTATGGTTTCATTTCCATGGTTTCATCTCGTGGTGCGGTTTCTGAAATTTCGCGTCTATTCATAGTGTGGCCGTGTCTAAATGGATGGTTTGTTCAACCTTTGTCCCTTCCAAAACCAGCCGAAACTTGGGGGTCTTAACCAAGAGGACAAGCACACACACACACACACACACACCCACCCACCCACCCACCCACGCACGCACCCACGCACCCACGCACCCACGCACCCACGCACCCACGCACCCACGCACCCACGCACCCACGCACCCACGCACGCACGCACGCACGCAACCACGCAACCACGCACGCACGCACGCACGCACGCCGCACGCACGCACGCACGCACGCAACCACGCAACCACGCAACCACGCAACCACGCAACCACGCAACCACGCAACCACGCAACCACGCAACCACGCAACCACGCAACCACGCAACCACGCAACCACGCAACCACGCAACCACGCAACCACGCAACCACACACACATTTTGAACTCCTCAGGGATTTCGCGTCACCATCCCCCAGAGTCCCCTAAAGACCCCCCCCCCACAGGACACCAGCGACGCCCAAGACCTGCAGACCAAGCCGGAGGAAGGCATTTACATCCACGGTCTCTTCATGGCTCCTCGGCCTTCAATTCGGTGACCGGTGGGTGACGGGGCGGTCCAAGGTGGATGCGGAGCCTCGCCACGGTTTGGTTCTAGGCGCAACCTACTCGGCCCAGGTGGTTTTTTGGACTTTGGGGGTCTTTTGGGGGGTTTTGCAGGTGGGTATTGGGCGGTTTGCTTTTTTGATATGTAACCACTCGGCCCGTGTGGGTTTTGGCGTTTTTGCCAAGGTTTTGTTGTAGGCGCAACCTACAACATCTCGGCCCAGGTGGTTTTTGTGGATTTCGGGAGGGCGCAGAGGCACAGGGCATGCGATGTGCAAAGGAATGAGAGTGAATCGTGACAGTCCGGAGGGTAACGTAAAACACGCATACCCACCACCAGCAAAGCTGCCCCCATGGTCAGTGCTGAATGTGTATACATATTATATATATATATATATTAAGATATAGTTTTGTACCCAAGCTGACATTCTGCGTGCAAGTTGTTGTGAGTTCTTTTGAACTGAAGTACGACAGAGGTGTTCTGTGCCATGCGCCCGAGGATGGAGCAGCCTGGAACTATGAGGACATGGCCATCGATGACCAGGAGCTGCATTGGCCCCCCCCCCCCCGAGTTAAGCACGGCGCATGAGGTGCTCAATGGAGAACAGCTTAAAACTCGAGCCCTGCATATCCATCCAATGGGTCCAAGACATCAACATGTTGAAGGATTGCGCACAGTCTGAGTAGGGTTGGATCATTCCAGCTTGCATGAACTGCAAGGTCGATCTACCGCTAGACCTGTCTCTCTTGCGTGCCCATTGCCCCTTCCAACTTCTGTCAGCAAATGTGCTCCCCTGCTGATTTACATGAAAGCTCAACTCCCATCGATTTGAGGTGGGTCAGGCAAGCAGCCCCTTGAATGAACTTGGAGGTTTCACCCATGAGATCGTCTCTCCGGGGTTTAGCCATGTCCGGTTCATGCTTGTTTCACCTAGACGGAAGCACAGACACAAGAAGCCTGCTATGCCGGCTTTGTTTGACGCCCACATATCGATTCCACAGTTGTGCTTGCAAAGAAGGGCATGGAGACATTGGCCCTTGCTGTTCGATTTGCGTGCGTTTGCCATCCACTGGGTATTCCCGTGGAGCATGAACGTTGATATTCCCTTAGACGTTTTATCATCCAAGTTGATATGGAACCTCATGGTGTGCGACACAACCATTACCATCTGTACGCCGACTTCATTATCGTTGAGATGATATTTGAGTGTGTCTTTCTGTTTTGAGAAGATCTGTTGTTTGGTGGGTCTTCAAGGAGAAAAGAAGGACAACCTCCAATTTTGCCAGCAATCCTCATTTTGAGGAATCTCCCATTTTGAGACACACCAATTTGTGTGTGCTTTGCAACGCCTTTTTTGTTGCGGGGGGAGGACCACAAAACTCCTTGCTTTTGCCAGGAGTTCGGCACGATGTTCGTGAAAGCGCCGATCATCAACTTCATCCCCTGGCAGGTTCGACGAGATGCTCGCGTTCGGATTTTTCGCTGGCTGAGTCCCGTGGATTGACGGCCTCCAAACCAGTACCCCGCATGGGAAAGCGGGTTTAATATAGTGGTATCTAGTACTGGCTGTGTATCCCATTAACTCCCTGCATTTTGGTAGCTGGGGATAGTGAAACCCAGAGAGAGACAAGGTTGGAAGATCTCAGCTATGCTGCCCGCGCCCAATTTCTCTTGCCAATCCTGGTGGATAGTTAGGGTCATGTTTGTTTTGATGTTGACCCCGGATTGAAGCAAGTCTTGGGTGTTTCCCTTGTTTGTGAGGACTGCCCTCTGAGATGGGACAACAACCGGGTTCAACATTATGAGCCGACTACCTCTATGAACAGCTTACGTCATATACAGGTATGAATATATATATATATGTACCTTATGTAACGTCAATGACATCAAGGTGTAGAGGAGTTTCACTTGGCAGGACTTGTTGTTTCACGTTGGTGTGGCAATGGAAGTCGGAAAGTACAGTTGTTGTTCACTGCTTATGGCAGCTTCCTAAGCACTCCGCCTGCGGGGGGATTGAAAGCACGTGGGCGCTCAGGCGGGATCACGAGAAACCCGGCTGGGCCCTGGGATTCAGTTACCCTTAAAACAATGGCGCGTCATATAGACACAATTGTTCACCTAAGGATTGTCATCTGAATTGGGTCCTTGCCATTCTTTTAATGAGGGTTGAACATGGTTGAACCCTAGGTGAGTGCTCTTTGAGGGCACTCTTTTCAGGCTGCTTGAAAGGGAAACCAACAGGAACGCAAGCAGTTTTGGGGGCCCCAACTTTGACACATTCCCGAAGGAGGGATCAATCGGGACCACTTTGCAATTCATTGTTGTTCCGCATGCCCCGCTTCGGAACAGATGCTGGTCGGTCAAGAGCACAAGGAAACCATCAGCAAACAGTGGGGTTGTGGCAGAGTTGGTCGGTGTTTCCTCCATTTCCCTTTTTTGGAACCTCAAAACGTGGCGATCGTTTCAATGGAAACCACCAGTAAATTGCTCAAGTTTTGATTTAAAGAAGAAACAAAACAGTGAACCTTGTTGGTCCGTAGGTTTCCAACAGCAACATCAGATGTAAAATCTTATTGTCCCGCCCTCGAGTTAGCTTCGGTGTCCTTTTGATCGCCTAGTTTGGTTAGACGGTTAGACATCGATGGGCTCCACTGGTTTATTTGCCAGGGCAACCCATCTATTTCACCAAAAAGACGCCTATGGCTTCATAGATCATGTGGAGTCTGTTGGGGTTGGCGGTGTCCGACTTGACGACATTGGTGGATCTCAGTTTTGGTGGAGTTGTGATTTTCCAAGTCCACGACGCCCGCCACGTTGACCCAATAGTCCACCCGGCAGGTTTCATGACGTGCGCATGGCGGAAATACAGGTCTAGCCGCTTTCCGTGCCTAGCGGCTCCCCGCAAAAGTGATGTCATGTGAATGGCTCAGTCTAGTACCACATATTTGATTGCGAGGCTTCACAACCACGCGGGCATCCGGTTTTAAATGTCTTGATTGTATTAGCCAATCAGCTGGTTGCGTATACATTGGTTGCCCTGTTGGAATCCTTTCTGGTATTGAGCCAGGCAATTGTTGGTGTATGTTGTGATCATTCTGTTGGCTAATTTTGCCACCACCCATACTTTGTCAGCACTCTAGTGCGCTACCTTGTCCTTGGATTTAAACCAGGAAAGGTTGAAGACCTTTTGCTCCAGGTATGGACATCCCAGGTTTGCTCCATAGAGCAATCCATTAATCCTGGAAACTGGGAACACACATTTGGCTTCGAACTCGCAGACGGAAAGCCAGGACAAGAAAGTGAACCAGGAGAAGCAGCTTGGCGATGGGAGATGCCCATGTTTTTCTCCCAAATTGGAATGAATCCAAAAATGATTTGGGGGTGCTTTTTTTGGGGGGGAGCCTCCATCATGGTGGTGGTTTCCGATTAAACTACCAAAAAGGGGGGGGGGGGCAAAGGCGATATTTCTAGACAGTATTTCCTTGGGTTCCATGTTGATCTGCAAAAGCGCACATCATCGCTTACTTTGCGTGCCCCAAGCGGAGAGCAAGCCAGTTTTTCATTTGTCAGCCTGCCAAGAAGATGCTCGATGCCAGAATCGATTTCTGCGATTTTGTACGGGGAACGATGGCAAGTGGCATGTTTTTGCTCTGGAGGGCCTGGCTCAACAATTGTCCACTTCCATGTCGACACCTTCCATTTGCTGTTTTTGTTTTTGTTTTTTCAAGAAAGAACCAGTTGGGTTCAAAGGGAATCAATCACTATTGTTATCTATTGTTTTTTGTTTTTTTTCCAGGAGGCTTAGGCAAATGGAGGACTCTGCCTGCTTGTTAAGCCGCAGCTCCTCGGACCTGGTCTACTTTGAGGGCACCGATCTGCTTGATAATTTGTCATGGATCCCTGGGCTTGGCTTGGGAAACTGCGCCACAAGCAGCGATGTTGCCTGGAACAAGCACTTGGAGGGCGGTTTACTTCAAGGATGACAGGTTCACCTACCCACGCCCTTGGACTTGATCACTTCAATCAGAGGGTTGAAAGAGAAGCGAGGGGCCGATCGGACCAGAAACATATCACCATCCCAAAGTCCGAAAGATGAGGTACCGCTGCCCGATCTACAAGACCTCCATCCGCGCTGGTACACTCAGCACAACAGGGCACTCCACCAACTTCGTCCTGGCCATCGAGGCTCGGAAACTTGGAACCCAAACCTATGATTCTGTGGTATTGGTGTCCTTTGCTCGGTTAGTTTGGGCAATGAAATACATGGGTTCCACTGGTTTTGATCGGTCTTATGCGATCCATTTGCCAGGGAACTCCATCTATTTTGCCAAAAGGACGCCTATGATTTTGTTGGCTTAGGCGGCCCCACCAAGATCCGACTTGTGGGGATTGGGGGCGGGGGGGGGTTCGGGTCGTGTTGTTCGGAGGGCTTCTCTTGCCAGGCACCTCCGTAGTGCTCCAAGATCGGACAATCTGGTCATCTCCCTGCTGATTTAGCATGTTTCACTTTCAGCCGTACATTCAAGAGAGGCCCACTGCAGTTTTCACCATCATGGCCGCACATGCATGAGACGCGTGCTTCGCAAGCTGCGGTTATCCCACAAAACATGTACATTTTTGCCGACCCTAATTCACCATTGCCATGTAAACAAATGCATTGTCCGATCTTGGTGGGTGCCGCATGGCATCGCTTAGAGTTGCAAGCAAGGATTTGAACTCAGGCGTCAGAGTTTAAGTGAACTTTGCCACTAATATTGAATTGTGCAACAGTGTTTCCGGTGCATCAACACGCTAGAACCACCCCGACCGCCTGGGGTCTGGGACATGCTCCAAGATTGCCAACATTGGGCTTCAGCAGCGTGACTCTCGCATGAATGGCACAACAGATGTGGTGGTGTCAAAAGTACCGACCCTTTTTGGGACTTTGGCGGCCTTGTGCCGCCTTTTGAAGAGGATACCAAAAAGGGCCCCTACTTTTGACAAACCTTGAAATCTTGGTCGCTTTTTATTGCCCTTGAAGGTGTGGCTTATTTCCAATACGTGCAGGTCCCTGACGCCCAAAAGCCGGCCGTACAGGGATGTTCAAGCTTTTTTTTCTGAGGTGGCTTGCAAAATCTACGGTTCATTCAAGCGAGTTGTTGGCTCCGGCCCAGCCTATACGTTATGCGAAGTGCGTGTTTCTGGGCAGCAGGAGTTTTACCGGCTTCAACAGGTAACGTCAATGAATGAGAGGCCAACACCATAGTCAATCCTTTAGTTTTCAGCACTACACTTTAGAGTCGTAGCATTATTTGAAGACTTTGAGAGATGGATGACCAACATTGAGCCTCCCTTGTCTTAAGAATAGGGCATTCCGTTGATGCAGGTTGAGACGCTCTTGGAGGCTTCCTACTGGACTCTGAAGGGAGCTGCCATGCTGACGATGCTGAATGACTAATCCGGTCTTGAGGCGACCCAATTAGCATTTGTTGGGTTGAAAAAACGACTTCCATTCATTGGTTCCACGCCGATTCCACTTGATTGGGTTAGCAAAATATCACACTTGATTGGCGCAGTCCTTCCAGCCATTGGAAATCAAATTGCACAAGCCATCGGTTGTGTTTGTTTCATCTAGGCCTCAAGACCAGCTTTGAGGTGCCAAAGCGTCAGAGGGCCGCCCCGGCTGGCTCCATCGCACCTTGCGGACTCGGGTTGGCGCAAAGTGCAAGAGCCACACCAGACCGAGCGACATAGCGAGTGGCTTGATCTACGGAAGGCTACAGTGGCCGGACAGGAGCATTTTATGAGCAACATACTGAATTTGGTGCACAAGGCAGAAACCCCGGTGGTTGAGATCGCAAACACATGGCGCGTTGCAAAACGAGGCTAACGATTCCAAACGCGAGCAGGAATTGGAGCATAAGGTGGGAACTCATGACCATTAAACCGTGTAGCAAATAAGTGTCGTAACACTTCTTCGGGTTGGTTGAAAGGGACATCAAAAGGAAGCCACAATTTAGGGGTCACTCTATTTTGACATTTACCCATAGCTTAAATCCAAGTCCCTGTGCCAGACAACTTTCTGCTCTCTTTGGGGGCTTGCGCCTGCTTTGTATTGGCCTGCTTCTTTCCTTGTGCTGCTTTCGACAGATGGAGGAGACATTTGTAGGATGCGATGATCAAGTCACGATTCTGAGCAGCAGCGTTTTTTGTTTTGCACAGGCTGCCCCGGTTACAAGTGAGGGATTTTCGGAGTCCAACTTCCAGATGATGCTGCCATTGGTAAGCTAAACGTTTGGTGCCAGCAGGCCACGCGTCTAATATTAGATGTAAAATGTCCAAACATGTCAATCATATCATGCATCGAAAATTGAACACCTTCAATGCGCCTGGCGCTCGGCACATGTGTTCTCCTACCACATGTTTGGCACCTTTTGGTTGTTTATGGATTCCGTTGAATTTCAGTGAGGCCAGATGCAGTCACAGCACATGGCATAAAACGAGTCTTCTCAGCTTCAACACATGCCCATCCTGAAGATCCGAGCACGAGGCAGCTGCATTCGGCAGATTGCGCCCTACGTGTGGCCCGCCCTGTCTCACAGTTGGAGTAAAAGAGAGGCTGTTGAGCCGACTTGCCAAGGAAATTTGGGCCTGCTCAGCGGCAATGCTTGAAATTTGTCAATTGGCGCAAGCATTTTGACAGCCAACCTGCCTCTCAAATGCTACTGATGGTTTGGTTGTTGGCAAAACCGCAAGGAAAGCGGGTCTGGCAGTCCAAGGGTTTTACTTGCGACGTCTCTAGTGGGGTTCTGTGCGGGTTGGTGTTGGTGAGCAGGGTGCAAATAGAATACGAAAAGGGGTGCAAACACGGCCAATGCATCCCTTTGATCTTTGCGGTATCACATTTTCATGTGTTTGCAATATGGCCATGAATGTGAATTGTAAGGAAACACCTGGGAAGTGGTTGGCGGACAAAATTACCCACCGAAATGATGTCCACAGGGTCCCTGATTTAAATTCATACCCATGATGAGAACTGATGCGTCCTAGTGCTTTTAGATTGCACTTGACCCTGAGCTGGCTGGATTCGCAGATGCATGGTGTCAGAAGACAAGCATGGGGCAAGCACCCGGGTTGGCGATGTATGAGATCATGGTGTGTTTTTGTTTTTTTCGTTTGCGTTGAGGAGTCGCACATATATACTGAGAGTTGTTTGCCTGGTTGCTCGGCAATTGCCCCGTGCCTTTGCGTGCATGTGTAAGGTGGTAAGATGCCAAAGTTCTTGAACGTGTGAGTATCAACATTCAACGGTATTGCGATTGATTCAGCAACCATTGCTGCACGGACGCTTGGATGTACGTGAAGCGGAATCTCTGTTCTGCACGAGCTTCATGTGCTTGTGCTATTGTGTTAACCTCTGGGGATTTGCAAAAGTTGTTTGTGGTTGGGCGCCACTCATTGCTGTGTGTTTGTTTTTAGTATCATCAGTTGTGGACAGCCTCCTGCTACATTGTGGAGCACAGCCAAAAGGACCTGCTATTGAGTGCGTCTTTGCAAGCCTTTAGGAAGGCAATATCATTGTATCCATTAAGTGGGCATGCAGTTTTGCACTGGGTGGTTCACCTTGTAGTGAGGGCTGCAACAACCCTGTACCAGCAATCCCTTGCGCAAAAGGGGACCGTGTCCATTACGCATACATGAGCAGCAAAGGAGCTGCGCATTGTAGTGCATCAACGTCTTGGCGGGCGATGCCCTTGCAACATTGCAACTGGGTGCTAAATTCCCAGCAATTGTTTAATTTACCCAGAGGAAAGCCAAAGGGGATGGGTAAACTGATTTTCCCAAACCTTTTAGCATGACTTGCAATCAGCCATTGACGAGACTTCTTCGAGCAGCTGGCCACCTGCGTGAATTCGTGCACGCTTGGACCGACGCTGCAAGGCGCCCTGAGTCCGCCAAATGTGTGCTGGGTGGATTTTCGGAAGCGGAGAAAACAGCAGCGTTGGTTGTGCGCTTGGCAGTTCTCTTCTGAGTTGGTAACAACATGTGACCTGTGGAATTTCTTTGGTTTTGGAAATCACAAGACATGACACTGAGATGTGAGTGTGTGTGTGTGTGTGCGCGTTTGTGTTTGTGTGTGTGTGCGTGTGTGTTTGTGTCTGTGTGTCTGTGTGTCTGTGTGTTTGTGTGTCTGTGTGTTTGTGCGAGACTCGACATGTAATGTAGACTTGGGGATGTTTCTGTGCATGCTGCAGAGAGTTAGTCGTTACTCGCTGCAGAGGACCTCTGCGAGATTATGTACTCTTGATCAGGTTCCCCCTAGTTGGTGGTTTGGGGTAAATGGGAAGCCGCCTCCAACCACCCAGTGAAGGGAAGCTGAGTTGTTTTCCAGAGGCTTGGCATTTGCAGGGCTGGGTTTCGGGCGGTTTGGCATTCTTTGTCACCCGGCCAGGCATTCGCCAACATGTTCATGGGCAGTTTGCAGTTTGTCAGAACCTACCCGTGCATCGGAGCCCTTGCAACTGCCCCGTCTTTCTTTCCCAACAACACTCGGAACCCGATCTCAGAGCCGGCCCGGACCGGAGCTTTGGGTTTGCGGTTTGAGGGTCTTAGAGCCCTTGAGAGGTTTGGCTGACTGGCCCAGAGACGACACTGCGTGGCTCAAGCAGCCGGCTGAAGCCGCAGACGCACGCAACATTGGCGCGAGAATGGTGCGGTGCATCCGATTTTGTCGCCCAGCATTGGCCCTCCAGGAGGTTACGTGGCTCTGTCGCGCGCGAGAAACGTTCTGTTAGATTGCCGCAGCTTCTGTAATTCACGGACATAAGTATCATGCGGGAATAATTGAAAAACAGGAACTGCCAGCAAACTGGAAGATCTCTTCAATACGTTGCAACCTTTTGTAGCTATCCTTAGTTGCCCTTAGCCTTACGCTTGAATGAACGGGTGCCTGGATCTAGGCGAATAGATTGCCGGAGCCATGCCGTTGGGTGCTGCTGGCGCAGTTTTCGGGCCAAGCTGGCGACTGATGCAACCTGGGCTCGCGCCAAAGTCAACGAAACGAAGCCCATCCATCGGCCGCATGTCGAAGGCATTTGATGAGTTCAGTGTAGGGTGCTCCATGTCTCAGTGAGAACAATGCCAAAACGACACGATCACCAAAAGTCAGACGCTGCCCTCTCATTGGAAAGCTCTTGGGATCAAGAGCCAAAACAAAGATCTGGGTATTTGGAGGGCAATGGATGTAGTTCATGCAGCTTCCGCCAGTTCAGTTCAGAGCCTATCGTAAGTTTTGTGTAGTTGACTTCTCTGTTTTGTTTTGGTTTCGAAGGCCCTTCTTTTTCTGACCGCCTTGCCTTCCTCAGCTCGCTTATCCAACCGCTCACCTCAACTCCTCAACTCGGGTGTTCAGCCCACGTACGAAGTCGGCGAGAAAGGTTGTCAGGTACTCACCAGCCGGATTTCCACATATGAATGATTATGGTTGTTGTCGGAAAGGATAGACGTAGGTGAAAGGTCAAGTACTCATTCGCGGGATTTCCACATATGAATGGTCATGGTTGTTGTGGGTAAGAGATAATGTTAACCCAGGATTAATAAATCCCCTGGTTGATTAATAGGGGGTGTCCCCTTTTAGTGGGGATTCATCAGTTTTGGAGGGAACACCCCCCCAATTAAATGGGACGGGTTTATTAATATTGGGTCAACAATAGCACCGCTGATTACTTGTTTCGAAGGCTGCCCCTTGATTCACAGGTTAAGATCCTTCTTCGTTTGCTGTGGGCATGGGCACTGCCAGGGGTGGGTCTCTTTCACTGCCTTGGCGCGCTGGGGAAGTGGAATTGGCTCATGGCGGGGACGCCCGGACTTTCGCTCAAAGGTTTGTGGCTTCATGTCTTGGTGGTTCCCAGCCATCCGGTTTTAGGTTTTAGCTCTTCAGTTGGTTTAGTGGTAGTTTCCATTTAACCCGCTAAGAGTTTTCGACTTTTAGCAGGGAATCTGAGGACAGCCCAGATGTGGAGCCGCCAAACGTGGAATTGTTTTGTTCGGGCCTGACGCCTTCTGAAGGCCATTCGGGGTAACTAGTTGGGATTGAGTGCTCGGCAAAAAGCGGCCACTTTGGACAGGCTTCTAGGGGCAGAGGTTTGTCAAAAGAATCTGTGTCGCAAGCATGAAGAATCATTCATGGTTGCTGTCAGTTGTCTTCTTTATAGAGCAAACCAGCTGGGGGTTGTTAGTTTTGACATGAACAAGCAAAGTATTGTTATGCTATGTATTTGCTTAGTACTCGGGGGGAAAACTTGAATATGCCGCGGAGGCACCACGTAGGCAATTGTCCGGTTGGGAAAACGATCGCGTAGGCAGTCCGCGTGTGGCCGATACACCCAACAAATACTCTACTAATGGGTTGGTCTCAAATAGGGGAATCCCAAAAATATGGTTTTTCTTTCTGGTGTTTCTTTAACACATGGCTAGGGTGCAACGGATACCTATAAACGGAAAATTTGTTTGTAAATATATATATATATAATACAATAAAGGCCATGGCGAATTGCAACGTAGAAGGTTAGTTCTGGAGCAAACTAGAAGCTACTGTTCTCCGTTGAATTAAGTCAATCAGCTCTCGAGCTTGGGAGAGAAATTGCTTAGCATTTCCTTGCCCTGGGCACCGAGTTAGGCCTCGTCAGTTCATCTATGTGCTAGCTGAGCTGGAGGTAAAACCAGCTCATGATACAGGTCCTCCACACGGGACACATATTACCGGTTCAAATACGGAGGAATCCCCCCCATGCTCCTACTACCGGTTCAAATACGGAGGAATCCTTGGTCCTCGGTAACTTCCTAAATTTGGTTGGACCCCAGACAATTTCTGGAAACACCCAGGGAATCCGTACTGCGGACCGCAAGATCCGCTTCGCACCAGTTGGATGAAGCCCTATGACTCGTTGGTAAAACACAGATCCCAACTGGTGCTTGCCACGGATTGCGTACCCGTCCACAGTATTGTCTGGCGGAACACTAGTTCTCATATGGGTTTGTGTGAAACGGATTGGACCCCCACATGGCTGGCAAGTGGACGGTCTATCAGTGGAACCCTACTTGGAGGTTCGACCAAGTTGCTAAGTGGTTAGCCACCTGGGGTATAACCTACTTATGAGTGAGTTGGGCCGGTTGTAAATAGGCCCAGGTTCCCAACCACCTACTGACTTGGCCGAGCACCCAAGTAACCCTTTGCAGAAGAATCTGTTTAGTAGAATAATGTGGACCACCGTTTTGGGTTCCTTCGTTGGGGGTTCCTTGAAACATATATGACATTTTAGGGTAGCCTGCCTGGCTAATATGGATAGAGTTAGAAGAAGAAAACCTATATTCAGTGAGCCTCAGATGTTGGCCAAGATACTGTGGATGCTTGCGAACTCCGTTCGCATCACGAAATCAAACAAATGCTTGAAACCATTCAAAACGTTTCTTGGTATTCACAGGCTTGCATTTGCTTAAGGATATGTGTTATTTTCCGTGTTGGTTTCAAAGGGGATTTATCACTATAGATCTGTTTTTTTTTTTTTTTTTTTTTTGCAAGGGGACGAAAAAAACAAATGCATGCAGGGGAATCATGAGGTTTCTTCGGTGCGATTTCACTCAATCCTCTCAGGTCCGGCATTTACCCGGCGCCGCGCGCTGCGTGGTCTTCTTCCCCGGGGACACTTGATGGGTACGGATTTGCCCTCCAAGGGAACGGGGGAATGGGGCACCGTGGAGATGGTCCGTTTACCCACATAATGGGGGTACTCGAGTTATGGGGGGAATATGGATTTACATAGATTTACCTTAGCGGCTGGTTAACCAGAGTAAATCAAGGGGATGCAATTCGCTATTTTCCCGTAATTCACAATGTTCTGGGTATGGTTGGTTTACTCGGTTTACTTGAAATATGGCAGGGCATCCAACGTATGGGGTCTTAGCAAAGCAAATCCTAGGTGTGAGGTGGCTTTTCGGGACAGGTGCTGGACTGGGTTTTTTGGAGGTATTTGCTGGGCTTATTGCATTGGTTTGGTTTCCGTTTGACAGAACACCAAAACGGATCTCTCAAGAAAAACATACCAAGCCAAACTGTTCCTCTTTATTGTAGGCAATGGAAAGTGATGCAATCTTACACGGGCCTGCCGTGTATCTAGTACTGTAGAGGACATTGCCGGTATCTAAGACTGTGCGCTATGGTCAGGTTGCATGCAGGCACCAATTTTTTAGGGATGCAGCTCTTGAAGGCGAATGGCCTCTGGGGTCAAATTGGATCAGCAGTCCATCATGATGGAATCCTCCAAGGGACATCCTCCAAAATCCCGTCAGCTTCCGTTGGAGTGTATACCTGACAGCTTGGGAAGCCGGAAATGGAGGTTTTGACCAACCTGCAAAGGCACTCTCAATCAAACAAAAGCACGCAGGACATCGGGGACTCACTCAATTTCCCACAAAAACCAGGAGACACAGCGTATAATTGTCCCGTTTTTTATGGAGGAAGCCATTAATAATTGCATACATGCTTTCCTTTTTGGGTCTTCCGTCTCTTCCAAGCGACACTCGCTTATCGCTCGATATTTGTCCGGTCGTGATGCGAACCATACCCATCCGGAAAGCACAAAGTCAACTTTTGCAAAGCGTCTTCAGCCCACTCCTCCTCGCTGGCAATGCTCTCTTGATTGGTGCAATGTGTCCCCCAACCGCAGCACCTTCTCGTGGTTGCGCATGGCGCTTTTTTCTCGGCGGCGCAGGACATTTCGGACTTTGCCAACAAGCATGCACCATACAACTACTCCCTCGAGGCATGGAGGAAATGAGAAAGCCTTAGAGGTTTGGGAGAGGTCCACAGATTCTTCACCTTACTGAAAGCAGGTTGCTTCTTAGCGCATGATTTAATGTCCTTTCAAGGAAGTCAGCGGAAGGTGTCTAATCCCCTCAGGAAGTGAGTGTCAGCTATATTGCTAATTCGGAAGGGTTAAGCTGATGGTTCCACATGGTAGCCAGGATCCAGTCGCCGACCGAAAAAACCTGACTCAATCAAGGGTCATGATATGTCAGACGAATCTTGCGTGGCCAGAAAGGCCATGTTTAATCCTCCCCTGTGTGGGTCATTTCATCTTGCTGTGAGCACCCGGCACCTAGAAAGACCCCTGTCAAAGGAGCACCCGCCGTCATGAGCAGCGGAGGATTCCGCTTTCAAACGTCACCGCCTCGTAGAAAAGAAAGCACCGCCCTGTCAAAGCGACGGTCGCGCGACCAATATACCGAGGCGAGGGAAGGCTACCAAAGAGCGTGCTTGTTCTTTGTTTTCTTCATGAGATCAAGGGCAACAGGCACAATGAGATTTTGGTGATACTAATTGTGATTCTATCCTAGGTTCCCTTATCAACTACGCGAATGAATTAGAGCTGAGTATCACATGCAGTTTTGGAATCTGGCCTTTACACAGGCATTGGCGTGCGGAGAGGCGGTGCGCACAAGTCAATTCACGCTGCCTCAGTGGAATTTCCGCTAAGAGAAGTTTGGGGGGGGGTGAAGCACCCAGCTTGGTAGTCACTCAGCGTCCGCTAGTGCCCCACCGAGTTTGTGTTTACTGATTTGTCTCATAGCTTCTTGTATTTGTTTTGGAGGTTGAAAGCGTTCAAGCTTTGCGTTTGCCTCCGAGATGGCCACTAGATGTCAACCCCTTGTTTTTTCTTGATTATCGAGAGAGCTACTGTGGATGGACGAAATCCATTTCGCACCACCTAAGAACCCCTGGTTTCTGATTCGATTTCCCAACGTAAATACCAACCAACGCAATGGTTTCAACCATGGGCTTCGAGGTTTGGCAGCTGAACGATTTTTTTCCGAGATGCGAGGGCCTGATGTGGGTGCTCTGCAGCAAGTTTCCAGAGGACACCGTGGTGCTGGTGCAAGACCCAGAGGGTGTGGGTGGTGCAACGGTGTGTTTTTAATGCCCCACCTGTGAATTACGCCCGTGGAAGGTGCTAGAAATGCCAGAAGAGTACAACAATTGGTGCAATCCGCAGTTGGGGCTAAACAAACATGTTTTCTAGATATGGCTTGTGTGAGTATGCAAGCGGTGTGCGAGTGCCAAGTCTTTGAATTTTTCATTTTCAGGTTTCTTCAGTATTCCAAGGGAGCGGAAGAAATGTCATCACCAACGCCTAGGCTGGTTTACCGGCTGTGCTAGCCGCAAAATGCGGTCGTTGCGAACAATATTTGAATTTTCTCCATCAGGTAATGTTGACCCCATATTAATCAACCGCAGTTTCTTAATGGGGGCTGTTCCCCTTCAAAAGTCATGATTCGCCACTCAATCCAGGGACACACGCACACACACACACACACCCAAAAAAACAAGGGTTGAATAATATGGGACCAACATCATTGTGCGTGCCCGTTTGTGGGATATGTGCGTTGTTTTCGAGGGTAACGTTTAGGGGGTTCTTTCCATGATTTTGGGGTTCCTCTGTGAAAACACAACGCAAAGCCCAGTACTCGACAGAATCCGTGACAGCTTGCTGCATCGACGTCAAACATGACAGTTGAAGGAGGCAGTTTGGTCTTGGACATTTTCTTGCTGGTGCTCAGCAGGGAATGAGGCAATGAACCTGGATATTCCCTTAAAGGAAACCATAGAGGATGGTTTATAGGGGGCATTCCCTCATTCCCTGCTGAGCACCAGCAAGTTTAGGGACGTGCGAGGGATTCCTGATATGCAACCGAGCATGTTTCCCAATGTAACCAGATATTCGTTGCATGTCCTTAGGGCTTGCTTATTGGTGTCTCCCAAACATGTGATAGTGGAACCCCTCTTGCCCTAGCACTCAGGAATTCTCAGGGAGGGAGTCCGGCAAAATTGCTCATACAAATTTCCTCAGGCCAAACCTTGCTTTGCTTGCACTGCAGGCTTCTATCATCCCTACCACGAGGATAGTCGCTGCTTCCAGAACGTTGCATATAAGCTGTCATAGTATGTTTTTGTGAGGTTGTTTGATGGATGAAGTGCTATTGAATATTGTTGTATCTTTCTCAGCGAACTGATGCAGGCGCAGAAGATTGACTATCTTTAAAACTAACTAATTGAAAGATGTAGCTTGACCATGCCCATTGTGCGGATGAATGGTTCCTGTTTCCCTTCTACCTAGCCTTTGCAGCCCACTGGTATAGTGGTCAGCAGCACGTCAAGAGACACAGGCAACACCTGGCGTGTGGCTTCAGTTCACAGTTTGCGTGGTTGCATAGTCTGAGTTGCACGTTCATTCAGCGATGTTGTTTTGCTTTCCACTACATTCCACCACCTGTTTGTAAAACAATGGTAACCTCACTATTTCAGGGATTCCATATCCTATGTCGCCACAAGCTTGGCAGCATTACTTTGAGGTGAAGCCTCGTATGATGGTAGACCACTTCGCCATCTACGTGAACTTCATGCTGGTGCCGCCCTCGGATAGCGAGCTTTGCATCAGGTAATTAATGTAATATGACCGGTTTGGCCATGTAAATGACCCGTGAAACTAGCCTGCATGGTAGAAAGCCTGGGTTGGTATTTTATCATTGCATGTGTTGCAGAAGCTCTTGTCCTCATAACTTGTGCCCAGTGTAGTATGTCTCGGACTATCAACTTGGCGCAACCAATCAGATTTTCTTTGAGCCAATCCGCTCAGGATCCGCAATACTTTTGCTGGTGCTCAGCAGGTGAGGCAACAACCCCTACACACCATCCACTATATATGTTCCTTTATTCGGGACATTCCATTTCTCATTCCCTACCTCAGTTGCTCAGTGGTGCCCTTTTTTCCTTTTTTTCTGGGGAGGACTTAAGCTCAACCAGCCAAAAAGGGATGCCCTTTTTCGCCCATGGCCACTGGGCATCTCAGCTACCTATCGCACCAGCCAGAATTGTGCGAGGACGGTCGCCGAATTCCCAATATGCCGAGCTGGTGCCCAGAACGAGCTGAGGGAAGCATCATCAGAGGTATCCACAGATCATGTCCATGTGCTAAAAGGATTTGTGTTGATGAGTTTCCCTGGTGTTAACGGGAATCGATTTCACTACTGGACATATTTCGCCATTCTTTCCAGGGGGAGAAAAAGCACATGGAAGATCAGTTTGCCATCAGCATAGTTCTCAGGGGAGCAGCGGTCAATATTTGCCTTATTCTTGCTACATGGTAGTGAAGCTCAGTTGCCCAAAGCCGACCTTTTAACCTTTTGGTTTTGGAATTTTGGTCTATCTTTAGTAAAGGCCCCAAAAGGTTAACCTTTTATTTCTGGGTCCTTTGGGCGACTGAGGAAGAGATTTGCATGGCACATAGAACACATGGGGGCTTACCATATTGCCCATGTCATGGGACACTTGTCAAATTCTCAAGCAGAACATGGGGAGGCTACGTACTGCAAATGTCCCAGATGACTAGACGCAATTGACTGGCTCAGGTGGACAGCATGGGGAACCCTCGGTACGTCCAACGCAAGGCATGGAAGTGGCGGCCCAACAGTTGCCCCAGTTCAGTGGCACCAAATCCGTTTCCCTTCGGGCAGTGATTTGACTGTTTCTGGTGGTTATCAAAGTCAGATGGTAACTAGCCACCAGAAACAGGCAAATAACTGACCGAAGGGAAACGGATTTAGTGCTGTTTCTGGTGATAATTGTGTTTGTTTTTCCATTTTTCAGCCAGCACTTGGTAATTCACATTGGTAAAATAATAAGGCCAGCTCTTGTTTGGTGGCTTCCCGACTGGTCTACCCCGGATTCCAAGTCCTGTTGTTGAAGCCAGTCTATGAACTACCAGTGCATTCGACCCTGCAAATCCCTTTCTGTTGGTTGGGTTGCCCAAGAAGGTGAATCCAAGGTTCCAAAGACTTTTCTGGCGGGTTTAAAGCAGGCCCAAAGGAAATCACAATTTTAGGGGTCGCAGGGGCTTCTAGCAGGCCAAATAGTCCCCCTACAAACAAGAAACACTCATATGCTTAACAATGCTAGGCTTCTAGTAGGTCAGTAAGGAGTCTTCACAAGGTTCTTGCAGCTTATTCAAGCTGACTTGTCACCCGAAAACGCGCAGACCTGTATTTCGAGCCAATTAAACATCTTGTGGTACTGCGAAAGAACCTTTGCTCGACTGCTCTTTGCACAGCATGTCTGGCAGCTGCGGTTGCCTTCTATTCGTGTTTTCACGACTAGCACAGCTTAATTCTCCTGCGTGGGTACCTTTATACTGGATGCCGACACGCAGCGGCAAGCATTTCGATGATTTGGGTGAGGAGGTAGGCAAGTTTGGTGTGGTTTTCGCACTAGACTGAGCGCCTGCTACAAACAATCGGCCATTCCCTCACAAAACGAGAGCCAAGGTCCATTCACATTGCCGGCCTCCTTTACCCGAGTCCCATAGGGCCCGGCTTGCTACATATTGATATTGGTCACCTCCTTTCAGTCCCCAAAAGGTTCCCTGGTTTGACTTTGTTCCGCTGTGGGTTAGTATCCTTCCATTTGCTGAAAGGAATATGTTTTATGTTCCCCTTGTTTTAAAGGGAATCGATTTCACTACTCTTTTTTTCCAGGGGACGAACCAGCAAATGGAGGTATCTGATTGGGTTACTGGCACCTTCTCGCGCCAGGAGCCTGATGCCGAGCCTGAGGCAAGACTCGGAGCTTCACAGCATCTTTCGTGTAGGGTATGAATAATCCCCAAAGGGTGGCTTCTAAAGGGGAAGTCGAAGGGAAAACCAGACAATGGTTGGGTCCAAGTTCCTATGGCGAGCCATCATACTTCTTGTACCTTTGGGTCATCTTCAACCTTTGGACCCGCTGGAGGAGATTCTCCCGTGTCTGCACCCAGCAATAAGAACAACCGTTTTGGAAGCTAAAGCGAGAAAGGGTTATCTTCCAAGTATGGTTTCCGAGCACTTGGCAG
The DNA here is from genome assembly GCA_963377175.1 of Effrenium voratum. NCBI lineage: Eukaryota > Dinophyceae > Suessiales > Symbiodiniaceae > Effrenium > Effrenium voratum. The sequence continues at coordinate 153,868 of CAUJNA010000283.1, forward strand.
CCGCAAGTAAACGGACTCTCGGAAACAAGCATGTGTATTATCCAGCCATGAAGTCAATGTGGGTGAGCCCTAGTACGTTGAACACATAGTCGTCTCTCAAAGATGTGTGTTGCTTATCCCACTTGAAGGGGAAGGTTCATCATTGGTAAACATATTTATGCATTTGTAGAAGCCGCTTGGTGCCCTGAGCAAATTGGAGGCCATGGTGTGAGTTGTGCGTGTTGCCATCCCAGTTGTTCAAGTGCCAATGAGAACGAGCTGGACTGAGAGCTGTTCACATCCCAAGAGCCCGCAGCCGCGTTTTGATCTTGCTTCCGCACGCAGAGACCAGCGCTCGTAAATCAAACGTGTCTTTAGTCGGAACACAAATGGCATTGTCTACTGTCCCCGTCAGGAAAGGCGTGCGCAAGGTACCTCCCTGTCATTGCGAAGTCTAGTCTTTTTGGTGCAACATGTTTTGGACAGCTGCTCAACAGCGGCACAGGCAAAAGCGGCACTACGTATGTGAGGCTAGCCGTTCAGAAGGTTACCTTCACTCGCCGTTTTAAACGCCCGTTACGGGGGCATCGAACACGGGACCTGCCACCACGGGACCCTCCGCACCGTTTGCGACCGGACACCTTTTTAAAAAGACGCTCCATTGGAGCATTGGAACCAATAGATCTACATGTTGGAGATACTGTGCCAATCCCGCGCTGATTGCTGCAAGCCTCATCTCAATCAGTTCCAGGCAGCTTTTGACGTCCATAATGGTACCATAGGTGGCATGTGTGTTTTCCTCCATGTAAACACGAGCACCTTTTTGGGGGGTGCTTTAACGGGAAACAGAAAGGAGAGCAACAGTTTTGAAGGGTCCCCTACAAAAGACAGAGGGCAAAGAGTGTCTTGCAAAAAAATGCAACATCTGCCTGTCTCCTGCGTCAAACCTTGATCTTGGATGATACAAGCGCCGCGCGTTTGATGGCTCATGGCGGATGCCAGCGATGCTTGGCCAAGTAGGGAAGTAGTGCGAGGGCACAGACGAGGGGAGTCCTTATAGTTCCCCTTTTGCTTGTTTTCACCACTTTTTGCGCCAACTCGAAAGGAAGCTTCAAAAGGAAGCTTCTTTTGGTGGGATATACGAAGCTCTTCGAGTTGAAGAAATCCCGAGCATAGGTTGGCACAAGGGTGGCTGTATTTCGAAGCTACACGCACCTCAGAGCAGCGCATCTTGGGCAGTTCCGCAGCTGTTGAGTCGCCAGACCACTTTCCCAAAACTTTTGCAGCAAAACCGAAGCGTCAAACATGAACGGAGCCTTTGGGCAGCTCTAGCCATGGAGGTCACTGTGAGCCTCCTGTCAGGCAGGGCCAGAAGGCAGTACATCAATTTCAGTGTTCCTCTTAAACCGTACTTCCGAAGAATAGCTCTTAAATTCCATCTTTCAAAGCATAGGTAGTGGAATCATAGGATGTTTGAACCCTTTGAGTGTCAACCACAAGGTTGTGCACCACTGTTAAGAGTGGGTCGTTTTGCACAAACTGCCACTAAAATGTCAGTGGCTGGTGCAGGGGGAGTATCAGCGGTTGGGTGAGCAACCCAAGTCAAAGACACCAATTATTGCTACAAAGCCAATTGTTGGCTTTGTAGCTGAGTCTAAATAATGGTGATCTAACAGTTTCAGTCATAGCGAGTGAACAAGCTGGCGAATGGCTGCAACCAAGATTTGGCTGCGCATGGGCTCCACTGGATGGAAACCACGTGAACCAACTTTTCCAGGGTGGGAACTGGCTTCCCCCAAATGTATGCAGATCTGAAGATTCGGCCAATGGACCAGGTTACCAAAACAAGATATGGGTATGGGTCAAAATTAAGCCATCAGGGGACCGCAGGTTTTAGTGCTTGGTTTCACATTGCGGGGTTCCTTTCTGGCCACCCATTTTTCGACCCACACCCATATGGTTTAGCTACAAAAGTTTGCAACTCAAGATACGTGCGAGTTACAAACTGGGAGAGTTATTTAGGTTGCCAAGCAAAAAGATGTCGGGCTCCCTCGAAGCGGATGAAACCCCCACTTTAGTGAGACGCTGGTTTCCCGGTTTCCCCAAGAGACATTCATGGGGCTATCTCTTAAGCCATATGATTACCTAGTGCTTTGCTTGGGACCCCAAAGAAATGGTTGGGTTACTCGCGTTTCAATGGAAGCTGGCCGAAGGGCTGTGGAAGTCTTGACACGAGCCCCAGTCCACTCCGGTTGGACTGAGGATTGCAAGTGGATCGTCTGAGAGGAATCATCTTTTTGGCGACCGTCTTTGGTTCCATGTTATGTGACCACGGGAATCGGAAGGTATCATAGCCATTCTTGGGGGGTTCAATAGTATTGCATGGGTTTGACTAAATACTTCAGGAGGAATAACTTTTCACTCCGTGGCTGTTGTGAATACTTCTTCAGACATGACGAACCCGTATACAAACGTCACTTAGCAGACTCTGAACGCATGATTGTTGGCGCGCCCCGTCCCAGGATTGCCATACAAAAAGCACGGAAGGTACTATACCTGTTCATGGGTGTGTCTCTTCGTGAGGGCACCTACCCGAAGGGGATCCCCGAACCCCAAAATGTCAGGGATGTTCATGAAGGCGCCTTACTTGGAAAACCCATCTAATCCAAGCGGGTCTGTCTTTCTGTGCGGGGTACCCATGTCTTAGTGGTTTTTGGTGAAGGAGTTTGACCCATACCTAGACGTGCATGTTTGTTGGGAATCGGGGCCCTCAAATGGTGGTTCCCCATGTAGTTTCCCCCTTTGAAACCACAGCACACCTGGACTGTCCTCAGATCCCCCGCTAAAAGTTTGGTTTACCTAAGGGGATGGCTGAGGGGAGTCTTTTCCATTCACCAGCGCAACCCATATTGGACAGCCTTCCTCCCACGAGCATAGCACTTGTGGGAGGGTACCTGGAAGTTCATCTTTCTCTTCAAGGGATCCCCTTCCAGGTGCCAGTGGGAGCGTTGCTACCTATTTTTGACAACCACGCCCGACCCAAGAAAAAGGCAAAAGCTGTCAACCAGGGCTGGTCAGGTTTTCGTCCTTTCCATTTACTTCAATCCATTTTGGGGTTATCCCCTTTTGGGGTTCCCCTATTCTTGCCCAATGTCCAACGTCCATCCTCGTGGGAGAGAGGCTACCTATCCTAGGTCCCCCAGCAGTGCCCTTTTACCCTTTCTTTTCTGGGGGTTCGCCTACTAAAATAGACTACAGGAAAAAAATCGGGTACCAACTCATTCTAACCTCTCAAATCTGGAGGACCTAGTATACATATATATATATATATGTATATATATATATATATATTCTATATCTATAGTGTATACTGGCCGCGAGTCAGACAAATCCATCCATCAGGCCGCGAGTTGGTGTTCCAGAAGGCCTCGGAGCTGCCGCTCTGTGAGCTGCGCCGGCGCCTGGCGCAGCGGTTGCAGCGCCCCAGCTTCGCGCTGCGGCTGCTGCAGGCGAAGCGGCGAAGCCGTTTCGATGCGTCGGAGAGGCGGCATGGGTTTCATTGGGTAAATATTGGGTTCTAAGCTGCTCGGTTCTGCTAAGCAGGAGGTACGGGGTTAAGAGAGTTTATAACCTGCTCAGTAGAGAAGATCCACGAATTCGAGAATGTCAGTGCATGAAGGTGCCTTTGGAAAACTCGTCTAATCAAAATTATGGTTGATCACGGGTTTATCCCCCAATTCTGTGATGCTTTTGGAGATCTCCCCCTTGGAAAATGGAGGGTTAGTCTTTGGGAAGTATCACAGAAGTGGTCATTTCCGACAGCCCTGGGGCTTGACGTCCCAAGTGAAGCTTGGTTGTCCGAAGCGAATCGGTCTTGGAAACCTTTTGGGTTTCCCATGGTTCACTTTTAGTTGGCCCCGAAAGGCGTTTGTTTTTGTTGATTTCCAGGTCCTTTGGGCTGAAAGAGAAGATTTGGAGGGCGTCTCTGGTTTTCCTTGAGACTATACCATTTAGAGAGGGTAATTTTGAGAATGACCTGTCTTCAAATGACTCTTGCTGGCTTCCTTCATTTTGAGGGAAACTTTGAGAAGGACCCAAAGAATTGCTCTTGGCTTTTGTTCAGACTGCCATTCTGGGGGTAAGTTTGAGAATGTCACTTTAGTGGACCCGGTTGAAGGGGGCGGACGAAGTGGCGATGGATTTTAATTGGGGACCTCAACAGTAGTGTTTGCAACATGAGAAGTCTTAAATCAGAGTTGGTAGACATCAATCCCGCCCAAATGATGTCCTAATGGGTGCCTGCCAATGCTGTTGCCCAATGGTCACGTCAAAGTAGTTGCCCTTGTCGGGGCAGGCGAATCGGTTGATCTATATTCCCTTCAGCCCCCCAAATGAACATGGGTAACTTTTCCCCTTTCTGGGACATATATTTTTTGTGGTTTCCCCAATGGTCATCACATGGAAAGGACCTTTTGATTAACCCCTATTTGACAACCATCTAAGAAACCAGCTGGATATTGAAACCTGGTCTTTGGTCGGTATTTGGCAATTTCCCGCAGACATTCCTGTGGCTGGTTTCCATGATTCCTAGCCATGGTCAGCACAGTGTTAATCCTGTTTCGGGAGTTTAAGATAGTCATGGCCTGAATTAAGACTCTTATGTGAATAGCACGAGAAATTGTGAACGCGCGAATCAGGATAGCGAGACGTTGCCTCTGGAGAAGACTTGGGAGGAGCTGGGCAAGCCGCGACCCGCATGCAACGCACTGCATGTGGGCTGGTCTTTTTTTCTTCTTTTTTTCGAGAGTCACCTTTTGGTTGGTGAGGCCCTGTTGGTCGGTGTGGCCGAAAGGAAGACCAACATTTGTGAAATTCCTCGTTCTCGTGCTCGCCTTTGAAATGACACGAAGGCGTATCTCCTTTTTGGCTCCAAGACGTCAAGGCCCTCCTGAACTGGGAGAAGCAGGTAAATGCATTCGGTTTTGACTCGCATTCGGGGCAAAGACAAAGAGCGTCCAGCATGATGTTCTGGGCCTGCGATTCTCTTGCTACTCACTAGGGAATGAGGGAATGGCCCTTATAAACCATCCAACTGGTGGTTTCCTTTATTCGGGAATCCCCTTCCAGTTCATTCCATTTCTCATTCCCTACCTATCGCACCATCCTGGAATCCATTTTTATGGGATGACCAGTTGGAAAGCCACCAAAAGAGTAATGATATGTCCCACTACGGGGAAGAGTTACGGTCATTTCTGTGTGGCTCAAAGTTACACAGGAGGGGTTACGCAGGTTTGGGTCCATGTTTCCACTTACCAGGGTTCCATGTTGGGTACCGGTTTTTCTAGCCACAGCCAGTTGGCAAACACATCCTGGACTCCAAGTTCCAAGTCGATTTTGGCGGTTTGGGTCAGGTGCATCACTGCGCTGCAGACGCCTTGGTCCTGTGTTGACACCTTGGAGCGGAATCTCCTGGAAGCAGTGCGGTCTACTCGCGCAAAGGCACCGTCGAGAAGAAGAGCACTCGGCAAGTGAAGGGGTGGCCACAAAAGGGCAATCTTGAAAATGGCAAAAAAAAACAAAAAACGATAATCCAGATAGCTTTAGCTACAGGGGTTCTTACCAGGTTCTGGTGCTGGTCAGCGTGCTGCATGTTCTGTTTGTTTGGCGCTCGCTACGGCTTATCCGAAAATCCGCTCCTTCTTAGATGATTCTTGGCTCCTTGCCTCTTGGCTTGCTGGTGCGATAAGAAGTAAGTAGACAACGGTCCGGGTGTTTGAATGAACTGAAGGGGGATCCCCGAAGAAAGGAAGCCACCAGCTGGATTGTTTACAGGGCTTGTTGCCCCAGGGTGATGGGAATGAAACTGGGTTTGTCCCCACCTCATAAGACCTCTCAGTGTTCCAACTAGAAGGAACCCCGCCCAAAGGAAACTGCGGACGCCCGCAGGCCGTGGAGGCGGTGCTGGCCGCAGGTCAGCGCCCGGACTGCGACGGGCCCCGGGGCGACACGCCGCTGAGCATCGCCGCACGACGCGGCCCAGCCCGCAGACGGGCGGAACGACGGGTGGAACGACGGGAGCCGAATCCCATGGTTGTCACCTTCCATGTGCTTATAAATATATATATATGTGTCTATTTTCCTGAAAGGGAATCTATCACTGGGCTGGTTCCCCAGTGGACTTACGCAAATGCAAGTCACAGCATCTTGGTTGGTGGACATAAATCGGGACCCACCAATTATTGATGTCCACCAAAGGTCTCTAATAGAAAGTCATGCCCATATGAGTAAATCCCAAAACCCCCCTTTTCGCGGTATCAGGAAGGGCTAAGCGGGATTTGGGATTTGGCATTGGAACGAGAGAATGCATCAGCAAGTTATGTACCCTGTGCGACACGCGGGGAAATAAAACATCAGGGGTCCTCAAGAAGCGACCGCAAAAGAACCCCATTAGTTTCCAACAGGCCTTATTGGTCACTATTAGCCCCTGTTGGGATTGGGTGCGCTTGTTGGGGCTATTGAGGTGGGGGGCCTTGACAAGCACAGGACAGAATGAGATGCTTGAGTTTGGGGCAGTGCAAGAAAGGGAAGCCACCCATGAGTTCCTCTCAATTTCCAATTTCATCAGGTACCTAAAGGATTGGTTGGAGCTTGTCACATTGTGGCAACCTGTGGAAGTTGTTGCCAAAAGAAGTGCGCAAAGAGGCCAATAAGTGGTGGAGTCCACCATTGGGGAACTCTTAAATGTTGTGTAGAGATACCTGTTGCACCTGTGTCCGTGGCTGCCCCTGACTCACTAACTCGGGCTCTTTGAGTTCTGCCCAGTCCCCAAATGGTTTCTGGTGAGTTTGCGCTTCTAAATGTCTAAATGTACGAGCAGAAGGGAGGTCTCACTTCTGTACCCTTGTGGACCTTGAACGTTGAGGGGAAGAAATTCACTCATTGCACGCAGCCAAAGCTTTGTGGGAAGCGATCAGACTACTGCAATCATGCACGTCTTAGCAGGGATTTTGCAGCCAACGATACGCCCTCCCACCTTCATTATCTCCCCCGCAATGAGTGACAACACATGACCCACTTGTGGTGCGCATTGATTTGACCGCTGGACTGCTGGACATTCTGATTCCCATGTTTGTTTTTGTCAGAGAACCAGGAAATCATGTGTCAAGGAAACAAGGGGAAATCAATTTGGTGGATCGTGAACAGACTGGAGTCTTCCAGCACCATTTGGTGCACTTTGAGGCTTTCTTTTCTCCCAGCCTCTGAGAAACAACGCCAGGCATTCTTCCGATTCCTTTTGGCAGGACCAATGGCTTTCGGTTGCATCGTGCCAGCGTTTTGACGTTTGTGTGGTAGTCCTACAGTGGATGGACAAAATCCTGCACCGCCTCAGAAACCATGGAATGATTCGATTCCGCTGTAAATACCAACATATACTTTGGTTTCAACCCAAAGTGGAGCAGGATTTCGTCCTTCCACAGTCGTTTGACTCGCTTGGGTTTTGTTGACATGCTTCCGTCATTGTCGCAGATTTGTTGCTTTTTGGAGCTAAGTTGGTTGCACATTTACAGCTTTGCCAGTGGGCCACTGTTTTTTTGTCGGAAAAAACGGATGACGAACCCGTTTTGAAACAGGGGGACAAAGTGAAGGTCCTGCGGCCCTATGAATCAATCAGGTGTTTTTTTCTTCCACAGGTTCCCATGAGGAATTGACCTCAAAAAGTGATGTTCCACTTCACTTAAGTCGTCCATCATGGACGCTTGCCGAAGCTGAGATGTGAGTAACCCTGTGCAACAACTGTCAACTTGTGTCACCACAGACGCCTCATGCTCCCTGTGATTTCTCGTGGTGCTCTGCTGTCGTATCCAATCGCTAGCTCCTTTGAACAACTCCCTGCCAACACTCCGTGAGGATGAGTAGTGTGGCTATGGCTAAGAGAGCCATATCAAGCTTTCCAGCAGGAAACATGGCAAGCAGATGGCCAATTTGAACGTTTTTCCTCCGAGCAACACAAATGGATGTGCACCGACCACGGCTAAAGCATGTCGACCAAAGGTTTCCCAAAAATCCTACCCACATGAGTGTGTATGTGCTTCTTGAGGGCACCCTTTTCAAGTTGGTTTAAAGGGGAAAGCTTCTGAGCACGCCCTTGACAGGTGGCATGCTAGACGTGGTGGACCTCTTGCTGGAGGCATGTCTTCCGATGCCGAAACACGAGGTGAGTCACTTGCTCAAAACCGATTCGGGCAATTGGAGGGTACGGAACAAGCCCCTTGCCAATTTATGCGTGGATTCTCTCGCCTTTTCAATCCTTGAAGGATGAGTCTGGTTGATGAAACCATTGACAAGTGATTGGTGCATAGAATACGGATTTCCTTATGGCTGGAGTGCGTCTGAGCAGTTTTAGTTCACCTCCCTACAGTGACATGCTCAGGGAAGGGGCTCGTAGAGACGCCTCCCGACCAAAATATAATGTTATTTGTATGTTCTACACCCAAAAGCAAAACATGGCACAGAAGCGGTTGCCGAACAAAGCACACCAGAAACACACCTCTTAAGCTGAGAAGAACAGGGATAATCAAAGCCCGGTATTAAGATGGTCGATAACTCGTCCTGTGGATGAATGTTGCTATGGGTGAACTCGGTTCGTGAGTTGCACGATAGACTAGGGTGGCGTTGGTTGGCGTTGCCAGCATTGCACAGATTCCACTCGGCTGTCTTGGTGTAGTGCAGAAAGACTGCTTAAAACAAATGCATGCGGAAGTCACTGGCCTTACTGCGTGGAAAGCTTGGCTACACACATTATCTTTGAACTTGGTGTTTCCCAGCCATTCCCTTAGCTTTTTTGCCTTTTAGTGTTTAGTGGGGATTTCCGTTTAACCCACTAAAAGTTAAACTTCAAGCGGCGGATCTGAGGACAGCCCAGGGAAGTATTGTTTGACACCGGGAAGTCCTGCTGATGGTGTTTCCCGTGCCTTGTCTTCCGGGACTTCTTGTACGCGGTGGTTGTGACAGGTTCTCATAGTTGCGTACTTGCTGGCATCCTTGTTTGATTTCGTGCCCAATTATTTGTCATATTCAAGTTCGCCTGTATTTTTAACAATCTACAAGACAACTGCATACGCCACTTCCTTAAAGAGTAATTGTGACAACCAACGTATAGAATGATTCCAAGCCATCGATCACAATTAGCTTCCGAAGTGATATCATGTGCCCAGCAACGCTGGAAGGTTTGCGCAGGCCTGATGCACATTCATGATCATGTAGTGAATCCAGTTGCTTAGTGGCACCCTTTTCGCTTTTGCTTCCCCTCTGAGAATGGTCAGGCCCAAAAAGGGGCTCTTCAATTTGCTAGGGTCACTGAACAGCTGGGTGAAGACCCAAAGAGGAGAGGTGTGCGAGGCCCTGCTGCTCGGATGTCATGTCGCGCAAAATGACGTCGCCAGCCCCGGGGCCCCATTTCTCTGCGCAAGTTCTTTGTGCGAGCAAGAAGCTTGTGCAGAGAAGCTTGCGCACAGAACTTGAGTGGAAAGCTCGGAGAGTGAGCTTTCGCAGAGACTTGCTCAGAGAATCACATAAACTTGCAGAGAGGAACGTGCACAGAGAAGCGCAAGCGCGGAGAAGCTTCAACTGAGAAATCGCCAGAAACAACTTGCAAGGAGAAAGACTTGGGCTGCTACTGTGACAAACCTTACGACCTTCCTGATTCACAGGTCTTTTAGTTTCCAAGTTTTGTCAGACTTGCCATACTTCCCATTGAGGGGATCCCACTGGTGAGCCCTCGGTTTGCAACTGTCGGTTCTGAGTTTTTTTAGACCTCTTGCAAAGCGTCCATGGTAACTCACTCCCTGAGTTGTTGGACTTGAAACAGTTGAGAATATTTTTTTCGTGGTGAATAGCCAGTTTGGTTACTTTCTTGGGCCAATCCACTCGATCGGAAGTGAACGGAACACCTCCTTCCACCCACCATTGTCTCCGCGTAAGCGGTCCTTCCACCAACCATTTTTTCCTGTTGGAAGCTGAGAACTGGTCCCTTACCTTCGGGTTCTTCGCCGCAGGCGGGTGCAGATGTGAACCGGGACCGCTCGAGGGGCTCGCCATTGATGGAGGCGGCCGGCGAAGGGCACTTGGAGGCGCGAGATTGGGCGGGAGGAGACTTCAGGGTTGTGGGGGAGCGCAAGGGGTTTATCCCCACTGATGCAAGGGAATCTCCCCCTTGGCAAAAGGGCCACGGTGATGCTTTTGGGAATCTTCCCCTTGAAAAAAAGAGGGGGAGGGATCCAGCCTCTGTGATACTTTTGGAAATCTCCCGTTTGAAAAATGAGACGCAACTACATTTTTGCCTTTTCTCTCTCTTTTTTCCCGCATGTGACTTACTTCTCACACCCTCATAGATATACTTTCCATGGGATAGTTGTTTTGGCAGAGGTGAGGGATTGAACGCACAGGTGAGGAGCAAGGCGCAAGGATTCCGTCCGCAGGTAGTGCAGAAGTTGCTGGAGGTGCGTGCCTCCGTGAACTACGGTGCCATGCGCTCCACTGTAGCTATGACGGAGGATGTGCTCAATTTCTGGCAGCAACTCGCAAGTGAGCGGGGATGTGTTTTTTGGCTCTGGCGTCTTTGTGCTTTTTGTGTTGGCTCCCTGGCTTTTTGGCTTCGTGGTTTCTTAGCTTCTTGGTTTATCGGCTTCCAGACTATCTTGCTTGTCATGTTTCTTAGCTTTTTAGCATCTTGGTTGTTTGGCTTCTTTGGCTTATTTGTTTTGCTTTGTTATTCGAATTTGGCATCTTGTGTTCATAGGTTTTGGGGCGTTCAGGCTAGTTTGGTTGATTTGCTGCAAGATGTCCAGCTTAAAGTTGCTTTGCGCAATCCGCAAGCATCTGGGCTCCGCATTTTGGTTGTTAAACGATATTGGTTGAACACTTAGATAGCTCATCATGGCTCGCTCTGGCCGAAGGACCGCACAAAGCAACACCTCCGAAATCAACAAGCGAAGAAGCTAAAGTGCTAGAAAGGACACGCGATGCCAAATTCGAAAACCAAAGCAAGCAAACAAGCCCAAATGCCAAGCAAGCAAGAAGCTTAGAAGCTTAAACACCAAGAAACCTACTCAGTTACACCGCCAAATTCTGAGAGCCAAGAATCCACAAAGCCACAAAGCCACAAAGCCACAAAGCCAAATGGTTACAGAAGCACAAATGAACGTCAAGAAGCCGAGAAAACAAGAAGCCAAAAGGGCTAAGAAGCCAGAAAGCCAAGCCAAGTGGCCGAAAAGGAAAGGAACCTACCTAGAAGCCGAGAATCCGAGAAGCCAAAATACCGAGAAGCCGAAAAGCCAAGGAGCCACGTAATGCTGGTGAAGCTGGCAATGCTGGCAGTGTTGCTAGTGCTGGTGTGCACAGGGGTCATTCTATGAGAAAATGCTGGGCAAGAATCTAAAATCTGGTCGCAGGCTCTTCCTTTTGACAAGGTTCTCAGGATTTACAGATGCACAGAAAAAAATGAAGGGGTGAAAAGATGTTCAACCTACCCCACATGTAGCTGGTTTCATAGAGGCCGTCCCAGAATTAAAAGGGCCAGAGACGTGAGAGACGCTTTGAGGTTAGAGCTCACCATGGAGAACCGGTTCGGTGATGCCGAGGGTGTTTAGTCCGCGTGAATATGGAAGGCCTATGAATGCTCCAAAGCCCCTGTGACGTCCACGATTTTGACGAATACCCAATAGCCGCCCTCCCAGAACCCACAAAAGCAAAACAAAACATTGTGGTCTTCCAGGGACCCCAGTGCAGGCTGCAGCTTATTTTGGGAGGGTGCTGAAAATGCTTTCGGCTTTGGGGATGCTTCCATTTGCTTAAGTTGTTGTGTATATATATGTGTTTTTCCTCCGGGGGTGTTAGCTCAGCAAATGGAAGTGCTGAGGTGTGAGACTGCCCTTCACCGGGCTGCACGCAGTGGACACCAGGCAGTTCTTCAGCTTCTGGTGGAGAGCCGGGGAGACCCGTGCCGCGCCCGGGAGGGGCGGGGGTTGGGGGTGGGGGATGGGGGGGTACCGTTTTCTAGAGCTACCTTCCAATTCCATTCTTTCCAAAAGTCCGGATCTTTCCAGAAAACCTGCAGAAACCAAGGGAAAACGGCAGGTTTTTGACAAGAACGATGATTGAAAAGAATGGGGAATCAACCCCTGGAGTTTTGGGTCGGCTGGGAAACCAAAAGGAAGCCAGCCATTGGGGCCATTGGGGGGGGGGGTCTTTTTATTTGGAGGCAAAACTCCTTTTCCCGCAAACTGGGCAGTGTCCAGTTGGTTTCACTTCAAAAGGATCCCAAAAAGAGTACCCTCAACAAAGTAAACAGCCCCACTGGACTTACCATTCCTGCAACCCCTGCCTGCTTGACAAAAGGTACGTTTCGGATGGTGAGAGCCCCTCGCAACGGTCAACATGAGCGCAGTTGAAAGCTCAGTCAGCAAGAGTTCCGGGCACGCCATTTGCAGGGAGCGTGAGATCAAGAAGTTGGAGACTGCCGTGACAGCATGGGTTGGCATTTCCCGCTTCCGCGTCAACCAGTTGGTTATCTTCGAACTTCGCAGTGGTGTATTTTTTTGTTTTACCTGTTAGGTCCCAAGATTGATGCGCCCAATGCCAATCCTATGTACGAGTGTTCCGTGCTCAACAGTTCAGCATGTTTTTGCGTGTCGTCGATTGGCCAGTCAATTGCAGGAGTGTCATAGAGTTGACTATTTCCCTAACAATACAAGTCAACTTGCCAGAACGGGAGATAAATCATTCAAAACCACGCACTGCCTTTTGCGGGATTGGCAGCCGCCGTGAGGCGCTTTTTCTGCCGAGGACTTTGGAGAATAGATGCGGCGAGACCCCCCTCTTGTTGTTCCTGAATGCGCGAGCGGCTCCTCAGTTGAGAAAGGGGGAATGTTCTGGGTCAATCAAAGTTTGCAGTCTGGCGGGGTTATCGAAAACACTTTTTGTGTGGTGGCTTCCCTTGAAACCCTGTTTAGAGACAGTAATTTTGAGGATGTCACTTTAATGAACCCGGATGGATGTTTCGATCAATAGGTGTGTTAACAAACAACTTTGGTAGGTTGAATGTCAGGCGCTTTTGTGCCCACGTCGAGTGACTGATGTAGCATTGGGAATTAATTTTATCAGGACCAGGTGGTGATGTTGGGGATGTATGGTGGAGTAGAATCAGGCGAATTTCATTCCCGAACGCCAAGCAATTCCTTGCCCTGCGCAACATTTCTGCCACCAAAAGCATCCTTGGTGCCGTCTTGCCAAGGATTTGTGCCACCGCGCGGAAGCCGGGTTGATTGATCGGAACGAATTCACCCAATGGCAATTTCCTCCAAGCAGGACAATCATGCTAATCCGCCCAGGAAGGACAAGAATTGCAGAAAGAGCTGGGACAGGACAGGGGTTCCAAAGATGGGGAGACAGTGGCTCATGGGATGGCACAAAGTGTGTTTGTTTGTGTGTATGAGTGTATGTGTGTCAATGTGTGTGTGTGTGTGTGTGCGTGCGTGCGGGCGGGTGGGTGGGTGGGTGGGTGGGTGGGTGGGTGGGTGGGTGGGTGGGTGTGTTTGTGTTTGTGTGTGTGTGTGTGTGTGCGTGTGTGTCTGTGTGTGTGTCTGTGGGTGTGTGT
>CAUJNA010000283.1:177500-237500 GCA_963377175.1 Effrenium voratum
ATGCCAGACTTTGCAATGTTTTGCAAACACAGGCTTTGCGCTCACCGTTTCACCTCAACGGTTTTTGGTGGTTCCTCGAGCTCCACTGTCAACCGGCATCCAAAAAACAGAAGCCCGAAGACTGACCCAGTTTGTTTTACCCGAACAAGCCAACCCTAAGTTCCAGATAACAAAACAATGGACACAGCCTAAAATTTGACTTGAGAAGCCCCCGGAAATTATGTTTCCCGGACTTGAGCACAGACTTTGGTTGCCTCCGGTTGTTCATGTTTTCTCCCTAGCTGGGGACGTGTGTCGCTTTTTGTTTGCAACTTCTGTGTTTCTTTTCCGGGAAGGCCTCCAAAAAGTGATGGATGTGATGTGGGTGCAGGCAGGCTCACTCCTGCTGATGCTTCTTGTTATTCTCTTTTGTTTAAACTATTTCTGTTGAAAGGTTCCACTGCAAGACTTTTGAGTAGGCCCCACAAGACTTGGGGACTAGTTTTTGTTTGCAACTGCTGCTGTTTTGTTTGGGAATCGGGAAGGTCCCCGACCGGGGTGTCGTTTGTTCAAGTTGTCTTCACTAGCTGGGATGTGTGCAGTGTGTTTTTGGGAAATGCCGAGAAGTGATGGATTGCGGTGCTACTGATGCAATCAAGCTCTGTCCTGCTCGTGCTTCTAGGCCTCTACTTTTTGTTGGCAACTTTCCTCTGTTATTTTGACAAGGCACCCGCACGTGATGGATGGGGGCTCAGCTGATGCAATCAAGCTGTTTTCTGCTCATTACTTTTTTTCTTGGCACTATTCTATGCGTGCTGGCTTTTGTTTGCAAATGTCGTAATGGACATGTCTTTGCAAGACACGAGGGGGGGGGCCGTTTGACGTTTACTCATGTTTTCTCGGCGCGTCATTAAGGGCAAGTCCAGATTTATCCCGCGGGGAGGGTAAGGGAAGGAATCGTCACTTACTTGCCCCTCCCCGAGTGAGCTTTCATGCTGGGCGGGCGTGGCCGAGCTTCTTGTACTGACCCAGAACAATTCAACCCCAAATTGTTGGCTTCCTTTTGCTTCTCGTTTAAAACAGCCAAAGCACACGGACGCTCCAACCAATAAATCGGCGCGGCCGCCCTTTTAGTGATTTGCTTGGATAGTCCTGTTTAATGCCAGGTTTTGATCGCGACTCATTTGGGCGTGAATTTCGATGGGCGACCCTGTTCTCATTCCCTGAGTTCCAGCTTTTAAATTTTTGAGAAGACCATGTCAATTCGTGGTAAACACAAAGTTTGGGCTGTTCTGGCCCATCCACTCAGGAAGTGAGTTTGGCGGACGTCATCTAGCTCGGAATGTATGTCCACCACATGTTCCCCTCCTTCCATTCATTGGAGATCCCTCACCCTGGAGGGTTCCCCATTCAAACACTTACGGCTATTTGGATCGCTTTAACTTTTTGGGAAGCGGATTGCCCATTGGACCCGCACAAAGTGATTCACTTTGTTCAGGTCACTACAGCAACCGAGGTTGGCGGGTATTTGGCCAAGTGTCTCTGGAGATCTTGGTGGCTCCCAGCCATCCCTTTAGCTTTTTAGCCTTTTAGTCTTTAGTGGTAGCTTCCATTTAACACACTAAAAGTTCGTCACTAGCGGGGGATCTGAGGGCACTAGAAGTTCCCCTTTCGGGTTAGCGCCCCTGCGCCTCGCAGCCTCCCAGGTGGACGCCAAGGGAGTAGACACGGACACGGCCCTCACCTTGGCGGTGCGCAGCGGACTGTTGCCTGTGGCACGCCTGCTGCTGCAACACGGGGCGCGGGTGAACAAGAAAGGACCACGGGCGCCTTGTGAACGTGAAGTAAGCTGAGAAACAGCTTTGCCAGCTGCGCATTTGCAAATTAAATAATGCATGTGGTTATAATTTCGCAACGGACACCACAAATGGGAACCGTGTTTTGCACCCCAAGCCTCCAGGGCGCCCTGGTTTGTTTTGTTTTTTTTATCCGTCCCGTTTTCCCGGGAAACCAGCATGGGCACGGGGCACTGGTGTCGCATTCGTTCCAGACTGTGAGTGCCCCTTTGTGGCTCTGGGAGTTGGGTCTATTTTTCCTGACTAAACATCACCTGAAATGAGTGTTGTCTACAGGGCACGGCCAACCAAGCTACATGGGGTCAGTGGCAACAGTAGAATACATGCAAGTCTGCGCATATGAGTGTGCGTTTGTTTCCGTTGTTGTTTCAAGCCCTTTTAAAATCTAGTGTTGGTTTGAAGGAAAAGCACAAGGAACACAACCACTTCTTTCAGTGCCTTATCTTGCCACATACGCATACCGTGGTTCACTGGCCAGGAAGTCGCGCCACCACCGCCTTGATCGAAGCTGCCAAGAAGGGCCTTCTGCAACTCGGAAAGGCCAAGCCCTGACCTTTGGGATGCCAAGTCAGCGGCAACTGGCCTCAAGTAGCCTTGAGTCAATATCATTATTCTGCACTCTGTCTAAGCCCCAAATGCCTCACGCTCCGCATGCCTGTGACAAAATCGGGAGATGGTCATGTTGCTCCTTCCCATCTGAGCCAGCAACGAACCGGCACTTGTCACCGCCTCATGGTTATTTAAAGTGAGGATTAATTCGTTTCAAGGACTGGTCGCTTGCGTGAACATGGCCTCGAAAAGAAAAAAAAAGCCATGCAAAAGCCGCGAAGCGAAGAATGTGTGGCAGAGAGGGCCAGCAATTTGCGCATGACCTAGGAATCACGTTTTCTCTTCTTTGAAGCATTCCTGAGATCCAAGTGCATTGCTAGTTTTCTGGACCCATTTAGGCTGAATGCGCGGCCTCCGCATTTGCATTGTTGGTATAGCCTTTGGTTGAAACGGATTCTCCTGTGGCACCCTTATCCTTGCGTTTGCACGTGCTTTTGCAAGGTTCAAGCTGATGAATTCAGCCCTTCTTGGGGTTTTGCATGGATGCAAACAAACATAACAAACTGTTTGGTTTCCAGTGTGGTTCTTCTTTCGGACTCTTCGGGCTTCAGTTTCACCAGCTGGCTAAAAAACCACCCACAGCCCCTGTGAAGCGAGGCCCATGACGCAGCTTTTGGTGGAGGCAGAAGCAGAGCTCTTTCACAAGGAGACTGGCAACTTGCGTTTTGTTGAGAAGCTTTGCTTTGCTCCGGTTGGGCTCAACCCCGGTTGGGTGGCCACATCCCCACACCGATCTCTTGAAGCTTGGGCTGCCCATTGGCTCTGACTTGGTGTTAGTTGAGAGTTGATGTCTTACGCTGGCTGAGGTCTAGGCTTCAAAAGGGCTTATATCCTGTTGGGTGGGTTTCGGGTTGACCTTGGGCAGGTCTGGGTTGGCTTGAGGCTCATTTTAGGTATTGCTTTAGTTTTGGGCTAGCTTTGGTGGTTTGGGGGGACGCCTTCTGAGAATACTGCCTCTTGCCCCCCGATCCCGCAAGGCTCGAGTTGAAGCCAGATATATTTTTTTTATATAATGTACGTGGGGTGGCCCTTGTGTCGCATCCGGGCCTAGTATACAACCAGGGCTAGTAAACCAAACACACACACAGACACACAGAAACACACACACACACACAGCTGGGCAGTGGGGTATGGGGGGACAAGCAAAGGGCACTGGAAGATTCAGGTAGCAATTGGGGCCCCCCACAGAAAGGTTCTGAGAGAACCACCTCCAGCGGTGCCTTTTTTCCTTTGTGTTGGGAGGGGGGGTCCCTTTAAAAGTATCAACACAAAGTGCCCTTTTCTCATGGCCAGTGCGAGTCTGGGTAAGACCTTTCCTGGGAGATCTTTGGATCGACAGGACTGGTTCTTTGCCACAGCCTTGCTCTGGGCTGTTGAGGACTGCGGGGGGTGGGCTTCGGACACAGAAAAGCAGAAAGGCCAAACCGCTTCCATCCGCCAAGATGGGCTTCTGTTGGGCTTCTGTTTTGTAAAGAGTCCTTTTCAGACAGGCTTTAAAGGGAAGCCACAAGGACAACTGACCAGGGCCTACGGCCAACTTCACCTACTGTCTGTGCTTCAGCAGATGTTGGGGTCTCGTCGGCCACAGAGCTCCAGCGAGTTGAACAGTCTTTGGGCTTCTAATGTTGGGTTGGCTTCTCAGGGAAGCCAAAGGTTGCAAACCAGCCATTTAGACATTTTCCCATACTGGGGATGGAGGAAATCCGTGTCGCACCACCGAAAAGGAAAAAAAACTGTGGAATGGTGATTCCCCCGGTAGAATACCAACAAATAACGGTTTCCCATGGTTTCTCAGGTGGTGCAGGATTTCGTCCATCCACATGTTCAAACTTGCACGGCCGCAGGGCTGCCACGTGGACGTGGCGCGCTTCCTCTTGGCGTCCCGCGCCGACGTGCGGCAGCGGGACGCCAACGAACGCGACGCGCTCCACCGGGTGTGGTGCACCAAGGACCCGGAGATGATCGAACTGTTCCAGGCCTCCATGGGTCCGCGGGTAAACCACCTGGTTCGCAGGGCCTCCATAATTCCGTTGCCGTTTGAAGCGTTCCCGTGGCGTTGGTTTTGCAAAGTGGAAGCCACGCTATGGCACGCATAAGAAGGTAACATAAGAGGCTCGTTGGAAGGCAAGATGACCAAGCCAGAAAAGAACAACATGTTTGAGTCAGCAATGCTCACGTTGAGTCATTGGTTGGTGAAACACAAGTCGGGAAACACAAGCGCCACCAAAGGAGCCATGTGTTCCAGATGTAGCTGTGCCAAAAGGTCAGAGCTGCTTGTGAGATCTTCTATTTGGTTGGCTCACCGTGTGCACAATTCCTTTGAGGTGTCTTTTTTTGACGTATCATGCGCTGTTTGACCAGATAGCAAAAGCGGCTTTGTTGGGTAGTTCTGCGTGAAGCGGCCACCCTGACTTGTCGGAAGCCTGCCATATTGGGTCATACAAAGAAAGGTTGCTCAGGTGGCATGGTTGTCAACTTTCAGGGTCATGGATGTATGAGAGGAAGTGTGCACAGCTCTTTGGACACTTGCTATCAGCATATTATATGATGTTGCTTGGCTTTTTGCAGGGCAAACAAGACAGCCGTGTGGTCCTCTTTTGCCACCGTCCTGCTGTGTTTGACTCTGGCAACCGGGCAAGAATTGAATCCTCTGGAATTGAAACCGCTAGCGCGTGCGCACAGATTTGTGCCATACAGGAGACTGAGAAATGTATGTTCAATATTTCAGGAGGCAAGGTTACTGATGGCAAGGGCTTCCTTTTTTTTGGTTGTGATTCCGGTCAGTGGGGCGTCGTGGCAGGGGGGTTGGTCGGGGGTCGGCAATATCGATTCCAAAGAGAATGTCCGCTAGTGTAAACTTTGCGAGGCTAAGCCTTTACTTGGCTATCGATAAGCTCCAGAATGACTTGCCGCGAATCCCAAGTCAATTGTCAAGCAATTCTACCAACCTCAGCCCACTCTAAACCTGACCTTGAACCCGCCGAACACGGCCCTATTTCTGGTTCCCGCTCCTCACTTCAGCCATGTTCCAGCTGCGGGCCGCGTGTTGGAGTCGCACACCTGAGCAGTCCAAGAAAGTTGCATGCGGTTCATTTGGGCAAGTTATGACGAGCTCACCCAGGATGCAGGTCCTCGGGGGGTCCCCCATTTTCAGTTGGGGAATTCTCGTAATTTGCTCAGGTTCATGTCATTTTCCCATGGTTCGGAGCAGCATGGAACGTGATGAACACGTTCACGGAAGCAAGTGCTGAGGTAGTCCTACTAAAGCTATGCTTGTCGATTCTGGAGCCTTGGGTGTGGGCCGAAGTTGGAAGCACAGCCTATCGCATGCCTTATATACCAAGTCACAGGCTTTGCATTGAGCGAATTGGGTGCTGATAGCAATTCTACGATCTTAACACACCTGCAGCTTCAACGGATCACGCGACTGAAATCGCGGATTCCATGTTGTTTTGATAGCCTCAACGTCTGGTGAAGTGGAATCCTTGATTCCAGATGTGGGCTTGTCTTAAAATAAGGGACTCCCCCAAAGTGGTAGGTGTCCTTTGTGTTTCCCTTAAAAAAAACAAACCAAAAGGGGGTTCCCCGCCCCCAACAAAAAAAGAAAAGACACGGCCCTGTGTAGGCAACCACATCATTCTCTTTGGTTGCCATGCCTCTTTCGACAGGCGGAGACGAATTCCGAACCGGAGCCTTGATGTTGCAACCCGGCCTTGCACTGGAAACTAGCTGAGTTGCTTTTAGGCTTGAACAAATTGTATAGCGCGTTGATGGTCAGAGAAAAAACTGTTGCAGCTCTGGGAGAAAGGGTATTAAGTTGTTTATTCGATTGAAGAAGTGCTGCTTCGACTCTTCAGGACCTTGATGCAGGAACAGCTTCAGTGGTTCCCAATGATCATGAGCACATCAACATGCAATATGATATGCCTGGCAAAGTTCCAATGCTGCTGCCAGCCCCAACATGTTCTCAATGCGGTTATGGTCGTCAAGGTTGATCGTCATAAAGTGCATTGCTGTTCACGACGACCATTTCAGTGCAACAAACAAGTGTTGACTTGTTTGGGCTCAATCCACTTGATCGGAAGTGAGGTACATGTTGGATTTGGCACGGGATGTTTGATGTTGAGCATGATGACTGGTCGTCGAAAACCCCGTCACTGGCCCATTCGAAATGGCTCTGAATAGTTTGACTATAAATATGCATATATATATATATATATATTTAGATATTGTACATATGTTCCCGGTCCCAGGTCCGCTAGCCCCCCCCCTCCCCCTCCCCCAATGATATCCCCCCCCCCCATTTCCGGATCTCCGGTTCTCGGGCTATCCCGAGCCTACCCCCGAAGCTAACTCCAAACCCAACTTGTAAACTCACTCTAATCTAACCCACCCGCAACCAACTTAGTTGGCCAAAGCCAACCTTTTAGCCTTTTGCTTGGGAATCTTCTAGCTCGATTTTTGTTGCAGCATCTGTGTTGGGAGAACTGCTTCTCTAACAACTTGTTCTTCCTGAGAAAGCCAGGTAACGACATGTTGTCATTTTGGTGCTGGTTGCTATCGAAAAAGCAAGGCTAAGTCACTCTGGCTTTGTTCCAAGTGTAAGGTAAGGCTCATGCAGGCTAGCTGCTTGGGCGCGGAATAGAGAGTAGAATTCAGACCGAGCAGAAAACACAGCTGCAAAGTAACACTGCCATTGTTGTCGTGCTTCTGGCCACTGTCCGGTGCCACCGCCACCCCGCCGCCACCCCGCCACCGCCACCCCGCCACCCTGCAGCCATGCAGGATCATCCCACTTTATACAAGCCTGGGCCGCCCAGTGGGGAGGCGCAGCCTTCGACGAAGTGGCGCTGTGTAACCGGATTACCTCGTGGACCATGGCAATGCCGACGTAGCGACTCAGTCAACCCAGCCTACCGTCCATCAGCCCAAAGTTTTGAACCCGTAGCGCGGACTGGTTCTGAGGACGAGTTGATGCGACTGGCTTCAGCCTGATTCAGACCTGGTTTAGACCTGGCTCAGACTCCTTGGCGAGCCCCCCTCAAAACACCGAGAAAGATTGTGCTTTGGATGCTGCTGAACCTTTGTGTTACTGGGATCAATAGGAACGGCCCTTGCACAGCTCTCGTGCTACCAGCGATGGGGGGGGGGAAGTTTGGAATTGAGCCCCGCCCAAAAAAGAATTTTCCGGATGTGCCATGCTGTTTGAACCCTCAGCCTCTCATTGAACCTTTTTGTGCTACTGGGTAATTGGGGAACCAGCATTTCGGGCTTGAGTTTCAGACATAGACAGATAACAGGCAACGGTCCTGTTCCTGCGCAGGGGGATGCTTTCGGACTTGATTCTTACCTGGAGAGCCAGGCGAACAGGAAGACGGACCAGCGATTGCTTTGTCTCTTCGCTTGAAAGGTTTCACATGCGATGTTTCAGATTGGTTTCAGCCCTGGTTTAGACCTGGCCTTTGCATGGGATTGGCCGTCACTCAAGCGCCAAAAAACCGAGCCCACATCAAGGATTTCCGGACTTTTTCCGGACTTTTCCGGATGTGCCATGCTGTTTGGTCGCCGTCCGATCTCGGGCCCGGGCTGTGGCCATCAGGCACCAGATCCAGGGACGGCCAAGCCTCGTTTTCAACCTTTCGTTTCATTCATATTCCACCCCCCATGCCTTTCCCTTCCTTGGTGTGGGTGGGTGGGCTAACGCAAAACTTCCTCAATCCATTTGCTGGCAGAGGCCAGCGGAAGGGATTGCGTCACCTTTGGACAGCCGTGTTTGACGTCGCGCTACGGAGAAAATATCGCAGCTTGAGGTCTTGGGTGGTCTCAAAGCGCTTCGCCTGTTTATGGTTCATTGTCCGAAAGGTGCACGGTTTGCCCCCAACAAACCCAACTGGAGGGGGGCCTGGACTAGATCATTATATATGTCTACATGTATACACATATATACATATGCTACGCCCCCCACCCACGAGACGCACCTTGAAGAGCTTTCCCGACGTTTGATTTGAACAATACGCAAGTCCCAAAGAGAACAATGCGTGGGGAACATAACATGTCCAAGTGAATCCTGTGGCAACCCTATTTGGAAAGAGGTTCTATGTAAAAGCTATTGCAACATCAGAACTCAGTTTATGATCTTACTTGCAAAGGAACTCCTACTAATAAATCAAGCCTAGTGCAAGGTCAGACCTCCATTTGAAGTGTATTGGGCGTCCGGCTCAATATCATTGCAGTTTGAAACTAGCAAGCCGGTATGCTGAATGTGAGTTTTGCCTTTATGTTGGCGGTTGTTTCTCCTTTGCGGGGCTGGCAAGTTTGTCTTTCCTCACTCTATGCTTTGTATACCAAGTGTTCTTCCTTTCTTGAAAGGAGATTGCAAGTAGGCCCAGTGCTATTCCTACTTGGACAGGAATGCATATTCAAAAGCTAGTTCAACACAACACACCCAACTGAACTCTACTGAAAGCCCTGCTTAAGCTTGAAGCCTTGCACTTCAAAGATCGTAAAGCAATAATTAAAACTGAAATCGCATTTTGCCTGAGTCTGCCAATTAAAAGACACGACCAGCGAGTCTTCCCAGATTAGATTCGATCTAGGTTCTAACTACGTTCTATGAAGCACTTATTGGGACCGAAACTTATGTCTAACTTCTTACTCTTTTCAAAATGCAATTCTGAATAAATGGTTCCTTGGAAGGAGCAAACAGGTTGTTTTTCATCACAGGTTTCTATTTTCAGTTCTGATAAAAGTCTATTTGGAAAGGAATGTGGGTTTGATATGTGTTCATTTAACCTTGGCAAATAAATTCCAATTAAATTCAACTAACAGAAACAACAAGCTTGTCCTTGCTCGCTAGGTCCCATTTGTTTTCAATTAAATTCCAAGTAAAGGAGTTCCCATCACGTGCGTTTTTTCAAGAAGTTTCGGGGTGAGCTTTCAGGGGCCTTGGCCTTTTCGCATCATGCCGCAGTGCTGTGTCGTCTGCAGGTAGCCCGGCATGCTCTCCAAAGCACAAACTTGGCTGACGAGGGTGGGCTTTGATGGGTTTGCTTCCGGCTTTGGATTTGGAGTTTGCCCGTTGAAAGTGGGACTTGTTCTCTGCCAGTTTGCGTGTTGCGTTGCAGTCGATGGGAATTGGGTAAACTCACTGCTTTCCGAGGTGGGCCCCTGTTGCTGTACAGTGGGGGGACTTTCATGGGAGCAAACATACCCGTGCACTACCGCAGCCTGTGTTCAGATGCCTTCAAATCGGTGCGTTCCCAGGCATGAGGTGCGGATTCTCGAGCGGAGCGACCTCATGTGACCGTGGGCTTGGGGGAGTCTTTGGAGGATCTGTGCCAGGCAAAGCAAAGTCCACTGCCACTTGTCGTTCCGGGTTGAAGTGCGAATTGCTGCTTATCCGACTGATTTGCCTTTCCTGGCATGTCGCGAAGCGACCCTCCGAAGTGCACCGACCTAGGAGCCGCACTGTGCAGCTGAGATGTTCCAACTTGTCCAAGGCCCCTCTTTTATGAGTTCCTTGGCCCCTGATGTTGAGGCAAACAAGCCCCTATCACCTGCATCAATGGTCAAGCCCGAGATTCGAAAACTGGTACAGGTGGGTCGGTGGCAAGGCATCAGCCTGTGAATGAACACAAGTGACGGGGCTTGCCAATACTGAGGCTCTGTTCACGCTTTCTAGGATCACTTGCTTGTCCGTAGCACGACAAAGTGACAGAGGGGCTTGATTGTGCGATTGACACTGTTTGGAACATCTTTGCGGCCCTGGGTCTTGCCAGTGCAGAACAACACTGCGCTATGCTATGTTGATTCTGCCCCAGCAGCATGACATGCGGAAAGCTAGACTCTAAAAGATGTGCCAGTTGGCGGCTTCTGGAGTGTGTCACTTTCTAAAGAGCCCGCAATCTTCAAGGTTAGCACATGGCTGAATCACGTCAACGCTTCTGCCTGTATGGTTGCTTCGGGGCTTGCTTTCCTGTAAACATCACATTTGTGGCTGTGCTTGAAAATTGCCATTGGGTGATCAGTTGCACCCTTGCCCTCTTGTTCAGCCGGTTGGACCGTGCCACTTATCTCGATTTGAAGGACTGACTGTTCAAGTGGTGGTTTTGTTTGAGGGAGAACAAAGGGAACATGTCATCCAGATGGTGGTTGGTTTGGTGTCTTTCGATTTGAGGGCATCGTCCAGTTGAAACAAAGGGTGCAAGCATGAGGTTCGGTTCAGAAAATAAAAGCCGCAGTTCCCTTGCAGAGTCAGAATCCTTTTGGCTGAGGCTTGCAACAGATGCCAAACACCAGATACCCGAATGGGGTCAAGCTGATATTGAACGTTGGACCTGCTTCAGTATGACCCGCGCCCCCGCCCCTAACAGTGCCAACAGTGCGTGATTTGTGGAAAACGGGAGGGGGGGTGGCTGGGTTGGGTTGGGGTGCGGGGGGAGGGGGGCGGGGGCCCGCCAATTCTATTCCAGTATTCCTTCTTATGGTTTGTATGTTTGTTTTGGGAGGTGACACACTTTCTACAATTCAGGGTCCCAAGCCAGTCCCAGGGTCCTCTATTCGGAAAGACGCTGTCTAAAGACGTTCCTTGCACAACACCGGGTCCAACATTCTTGATTGGAGAGTTTCCTCAGCTTTGCAGGTTCCCACTGACACTCAAAGCGAGGCAACCATGGTTGAATGGATGGATGTCAAGACTTTGGACGACACGGCAAGCTTCGGATTTAAAAGTTTTGGCAGACAGCTCATCATGCCATCAGGGGTTTGGTCTTGTTGCTTTTTAAAGACTCACTCAGCTACTAACATGCAGACGGAGGCCAAGCCGGTCCGCTGGTTCTCTTTGCAGGCTGCCTTGGGACAGCGGCCCTCGAAGCTGGTTAAAGGGCCCCTGAGTCGGGTTTTGCATGGACCCACGGGTCCGTCATGACCCTTGGGGTGGAATTTTATTTTCCTCGAACCCTGCACAATCCGGGCGGCCACTGACAGTCAGGCCGAGGAGTCCGCCGGGGTCTCAAGTGAGGTGCCCTACAGCCATGTGATGGTAGAAATTTTGAAAGGAAACCGGTTCCCCTATGAGATGCCCATATGTGCTTTAGCTATCGTCACCCACACTTGTCACCTTTTTGGTCAAAATCAAGCTGCGGGTTGACTTTACATGTCTCGTCTCGTTTGTCCCTACGCAAATCGCTTCTACGTCTTCCTTTCGGGGGGTCTTTTTTTGGGATTGGTGGCTGGGCTTTTTTTCTCAGCGCATCCATGGTGATGTTTCCTGGCTTACGGATAACATTGGGAAGGAGCTATGCCAGGTGTTTTTGCTCCAGCCGGCAGTATCAGCGGAGTTATGACCTTTGTGTGAGTGACCAGTGACACTAGCCCGCTATGATTAATCACCGTGGCGCACCCGTGTTGCTGTCAAACTGCAGTCGAAGGGGCTGCGTTGGACCCCAAGTGTACCCGGCTTCTGGGGCCAAAAAGAACTGGTTGGTTGAAAAAGCGAACGGAACATGGCGCCCACCACAGTCCAGCCCAAGCAGACCTCTGATCCCCCTGCGTTGCTCAAGCCCAGGCGCTCGGAGACATCGAACATCTCAAAGCGAACTGGCTGACTCATGTGTGCAACTGGTTTCCAAGGAGCGTTCTGTGGGCAGAATTGCTCGCATTCCAATCATCAGATCCTCCAGACGCAGATTCCGCGGCTGGTGTTGTGAGGGCTTCCCATATGCAGGTCTCCAGATCGGCGACTCTTCCCCAACAAAGTGTGTTTTTGTTGGTTTTTGTTGTCTGGCTTCCAAAAAAGGAAACGTGGTATCCAAGACATACTATCCCAGTGTTTTCATTTCACCATAGGTAACCAAAGGAAGCGTTTTTTTAATCCAAAGGAAGCGTATTTTTAATGAAAAGGACACTGCCTGGTTCCCTATCGAAAGAGCTATGCACTGGACATGTCAGATTGGGGGTTCATCAGCTTCGGCGCCATGTGCCGCCCTCTTGCAGGCCTCGGACCATTTGCGGCTTCTGTGCGCGGCCCGAGTGGGTTGAATTTAATGGAAACCGAGCACTCGGCGGGTTTGCGCTGACGAAACTGCTGAGACCTCTTTCCGACATCGTGCTACATTTAAAGGTTGGTTAGATTCGATCTTTCCTCCCAACATTTGCGCAGAGGGTACCTGGAAGATGAATTCCCTCATAAATAGGGACCCGTGTCAACTGCTACATTCGCACTTTTAGTCGGCCAACAACATGAGCTTTAAGTTCTTTTCAGAGGCCGTCGGGCCAAGCAGAGCATGTCTAGGAAAGGATGCGGTCTGGAGTAGTGTCCCCCGGGCAATGTTTGGCAGAGTTCGTCAAGAAGCAAGACGTCCTCAGCGACCCGCTGACAAGGCAACCAATGGTCCGGGGTAAATGTCAAGTGGCTGATGCGTGTCTGACAATCATCCGGAGTATCTCGGATGGTGCCTTTGAAGGTGCAGCAGAGCCAGAGTTTGCCAAGCTCCATGACAAGACTCGATGAATCAGAGACTCCCAACATGCATTCTTCAGGCTGTTGTCAGGGTCCTTCCCTGACATTCAAGAAGCGCAGCGTGAGCAAGTAGATGTTTTCCCACACAAGGTTCATGACTGCCCCTTCATGAAGCTTCGGGTGTAGTTGACTTTGAGAAGGCCAGCAGTCCAACAGTCCTTTTGAGCCTTGAGCCTTGCGCCAACGGCACAAAGCGGTCCGTGGAAAGCAACCTCGCCCGTTGCTCCGCTCGCTTAGGCTGAGATCTCTGGAGAAGGAGATGGGCGAGGAGGGGCTGCAGGTCAATCACAGCTTTGAGCATGGAGAAGCATCAAGAAACGAAAGAGATGTGCAAGGGTCAAACATAAAGGTCATGAAGAGTTCTTTGCTTCAGACGCCATGTCATGACAACATGCCGAACAACATGTCAAGAGGAACAATACCCTTGGGCAGGTATTTGAGGGCTCCAGATGAAGAGTTCGTATGTAGATCGTGCTTTTGCACAAAGAGCGCGTTGAATCAGAGTCTCCTCATGAGTGAACCATGTGGTTGCAACAGTGAGTGCAAAGATTTCCGGACACTCATTTTCAGCAGCAACTTGCTAGTGGCAGTCTATCGCAAGCATATCGCACTCTCGTTTGAAGCAACACACTTGTGGAAAGGCGCCGGTATGCCAGAAACGGCCCTTCAGATGAAGGAGCGAGACCCATATGATTTCCACAAGGCAGGTCCCCATATGAAGTGGAAGCCCGTGCTTCGCTTTGGACACTTGCCACTTTCGAGATGGGGCTGCGAAAGTGCATTTTGTGTTCTTTCTGGGTACTAAACTAGTACGACGTGGCATTTGAGCCGGAGCTTCAAGCGCGTGCTTCGCGCGCCACTTTCGTGATTGAAATTGAGATGGACAGGGGGGCCGTTTTCAAATGATACCCGTGCCTGCCAGGGCAGCCAGCGATGTAAGGCCAAATCAGTTCAGACATACTGGTATTACGATGGAGCCATCATGGGCCTTGCGAGTCGCAACATTTTGTGAGAACAGCGAGAAGTTTCTCAAAATGGTAGACCCCTTGGTTGGGCATTTAAATGTAGTCCTCGCTTCCTAACATCCGACGAGGCTTAGAGTCTGAATGACCCGTCCCTTCACGTCTTCCTGATTGCGGGATACATGACAGCATTCACCTACCCTGTGCTTTGAATCATGAAACGATTCTTGCAACCCAGGCTGACCATTGCAAGTTGAAAACCCCATCTACGTGTGTCCGGGTTACATTGTCTGAACATACCCGTCTCCATACAGCACATCATAAACAGTCATGTCCACGGAGAAGCGTCCTTTTATTGATGGTGAGGCTTCTGGTAACATGAGAACATTATGCAATACGAGCTGGTGTTTAGACTTGCTTCATAAAGTGGTGTTTGTGCTGCTGAGCTGCATTCTGCGCTGGAAGCTTCGATTGCCGGGTGAAGTAGTTTGGTTTCCCTTTGGTTTTCCAGAGGCTCTGAGCGATCAGGTGCTAAACGCCGCAGGAGCTGCCTTCTCGTCTCCTTCTTCTGGGCTTTAGCAAGGGCGCCGCTGTGGGGTGGCCCATGTCGTTTTGTGCGGACATGGGTATCTGTCAAAACAGGTTCCCTCAAAACAGGCGGTTTCCTGTCCTGAAACAGGTACCCTCAAGCAAAACACACTCAGATGGTGAGCCTGGGGTGCAGGTTGTCTCAAGGGTCAAGGGGTCCCAACCCCTGGGCTCGAGCTCTGGGGTGAAGCTCACAAATATTTGGCGGAGATCATTCAATCCAGCTGTGGGGGGATCGCTCAGTGGGTCATGCAACATAAATGGGCCTTTTTCAAAACAGGGGAGCGCCTAAAAAGTTGTCTTTCCTTTGGGCTTCCCTTAAAAAGGAAACAACCACACTCAGAAAGGGTTTCTTGAGAAAACCCTAAATGAGTATTGAAGACGTTGATTTGTTTTACATCAGATTGTCTCACATCCAGCTTTTAGCCATCAAAGCATCCAGCTTGCAGAGGGATGGATGCAATGATCACCAACCCTAGGAGTCTATAAAGGGTCCATTAGGCACGTCAGCTACTATCCCCCTATCCGCGCATCAGGTGCCCCCTGTCCGGTTCCGCGCGTCAGCTACTATCCCCCTATCCGCGCGTCAGGTACGCCCTACCCCGATACTATCCCCCCGCGCGTCAGGTACCCTCTAAGCCGATTACTCTCCTCCCTTCCCGCGCTACTATCCCCTTATCCGCACGTCAGGTACCCCCTATCCCGATCCATCAGGTACCCTCTAACCGGATCCGAGCGCTAGCTACTATTCCCCCCTTCCCGCGCTACTATCGCGACAGGTACCCCCTATCCCGATCCGCACGTCAGCTACTATCCCCCTATCCGCGCGTCAGGTACCCCCTATCCCGATCCACGCGTCAGCTACTATCCCCCCTTCCGCGCGTCAGGTACCCTCTAACCGGATGCGTGCGTCAGCTACTATCCCCCCTTCCCGCGCTACTATCCCCCCCTTCGCGCAACAGGCACCCCTATCCCAATCCGCGCGTCAGCTACTATCCCCCTATCCAGGTACCCCCTATCCCGATCCGCTCGCTAGCTACTATCCCCCTATCCGCACGTCAGGTACCGCCTATCCCGATCCACGCGTCAGCTGCTGTCCCCCCTTCACCCCAATATGCGCGTCACTACTATCCCCGATCCACTTGTCAGCTACTATCCATACGTCGTTTTTTTACACCTTTTTGTCACGCAATTGTGCGTATTTTACAACAGCCCGTCAACAGTAAACAAATCTAAAAAGTAGCAGGCGGGTCGAAACCCCCCCATGATTCAAACAGGGGCGCAGTTCAATCTCTCTAGAGAATTTAACAAGTGGCGGGGGGGTTGGGGGGTGGCGGCAGCCCCCCCCATGATGCTCGAAGAAGTGATGATTCAACTAGGGATGCAATTCAATCTCTGCAGGGAATCAAAAAGGGGTGCAAATCAATCTCGATTATCTACAAAGTACCGGGGGGGGGGGGGGTTGGGCAGCCCCCTCCATCATAAGCGAAAAGGGTGATGATTCAATCGGAGTTGCCATGATTCAAGAAAAGGTGGGACATAAATTCGCAGCGGGGGGCGGCTTCCCCTATGATGTTTGAAGAAGTGCACACATACAGACATACATATATACATAGGTTACATAGCTTACATATGCATACATACATGCAGACATACGTAAACTTAAACATAAATATACAGAACACTTGCCGGAGAGGAGCTGGTGATGCCGAGAATGCGGGAAGCCAACCACAAAAAACAGAGCTGGAGAGGAACTGGGAAAGCAGAGGATAAGCCGCCAACAGCCGCATAATCCAGCGAAAGGCCGCAAAAGCCAAAACGCCACCTGCCGGAGAGGAACTGGGAATGCAGAGGATGCGAAAAACCAAGGCCAAAATTTAGCCAGAAAAAGCCGCATAAACCAACAAGAAGCCGAAAAGCCAAGAAGCCGAGAAGCCAGAAAGCTAAGAAGGTTTGCTTGTTGTGTGTGTGTGTGAATGCCGGTTTTTTGGCGGGTCGGCCTGCTGCCGTTCATGAATGTGTGTGGTTGCCACATTTTTTCGTGCAGTTGGAGCCTCCGTGCGCGTCAGGCACACTAACTAACTTCCCGTACTATCCTCCTCCCGCGCGTCAGGCACCCCCTATCCGATCCCGGGCGTCATGCGCAATCCCCCAACGCTGCGCCTAACCTTCCCGCGCCTTACTCGATCCCGCGCGTCAGGTACTATCCCCCCACTATTTAGCTGAAATAATTAACTAACCACCCAACCCCCCCCCCCCCATATCCACCCTCCTGCATCATAGCGCCCCGCGCGTCAGGTACTACCTAACCCAATTCAGGCGCCCCCCCCCCCCACCTTACACCAACTGACTAGCGACAAACTAAGTAATTAATTAATTAACTAACTAACAACCTAACTACCTATTTACTGGCTAGCTCGCGCTAGCTAGTCACTGCCTATCTTGTTGACTAACAAACTAACAAACTAATTAATTAACTAGCTAATTAACTATCTAACTCGCCAACTAGCCCGGAAGTCAAGGTCAAACTTGACGGACGAGGGCAGGCAGAAACACCGTCGCACCTGCAAAGACGACGAGGTCTGCCAGGAGGAGCTGAACCGCTATCGTGAGCTCACGGGCAAATCCATGGTCAGCGGCCGCGGGCACTCCTCGATCCTGGGCCGTGACACCCAGGCCATGTGGAAGAACAGTTTTCTTTTGAACCTTATTGTGACCTTTTGAGATTTTTTTGTGAACCTTTGCGGCTTTGACTGCAGGAGCCGCATTTGGGCTACTTAACACTTGGTAGCCCATTTGCTGCAGCACGGGCTTGTCACGGAAGTCCCGGTGAATATCCTTGACGCGGCAACCAAGGCTAATTTCAGGAGCTTCTATAAGCACCTGGAAACGGCCACCACCAGCCGCAAGCTCGGGTATTCTCCGGACAGCGTGGACACCATGACCCAAACCTGCGCTTAGCCTTTATTTTTGTTCTTCTTTTGACTTTTCATCAAGAAAAGAAACACGAGTGGCCTAGGACCCGCGCTTTGAGCGTGGTGAGGGCCCTAGTCTCGCGCCACCCCGAGCTCGAGCGAAACGCGTCGAGGCAGAAAGCGGAGCGGCTCATGAAGCACCTCCTGGGGTTCAGCAAGTCCTGTCAGGACGGTCTGGCTCTTTCAAGGTCGTATCTGCCGGCAAAGGTGGACAACCTTAAGAACCCGTTAACATTGGAGGATGAGGAGAGGGGTGAACAAAATCTGAAACAGATGCAAACTAACAAACTAACCACTTCCCCCCCCCCCCCCCCGGTCCTCCAGCCTCTGCGCATCAGTGCAGGTCCTCGGCGATCCCGCGCGTCAAGCGCCCTCTCACAAGATACTCCCTTCCGATCTCGTCAGCTACTATCCCCCCTTCCGCGCGTCAGGTGCCCGCTATCCCGATCCGCGCGAGCTACTTCGCCCTCTTCCGCGCGTCAGGTAACTCTCGATCCGGGCGTCAGGTACTATTTGTCATCCGTGCGCGTCGCGCGTCAGGGACACTATTCAACCACATGACTGACTGACTGGCTTACGAACTAACTAACTAGCTAAACACATTACCCTCTCTGACTAGCCCGCACGTCAGGTACTATCCCCCCTCCCGACCCCGCGCGTCATGCGCAATCCCTCGATGCTGCGCCTCCTTCCACGCGTCAGGTGCCGCCACGCCCGATCCCGCGCGTCAGGTACTAACCCCCCACTTCCTGCAGCAACTCACCAGCTAGCTAGCTAGCTCTCTGACTCACCAGCTACCAACTAACCAACGCACTAACCAATTGACTGACTAACTAACTAACTAATTAACTAAGTACCTTACAAACAAACTAACTAACTACCTAGCAGCTAAGTAAGTAATTAACTAAGTAACTAACTGATTAAGTAACTAAGTAACCACCTCTACACCCCCTCTCCTCCAGCCCAAGGCATCCACTGGCCCGATGCTGTGCCTGAAACTCCGCGCATTGGGAACCGCCTTTCCCGATCCTGCGCGTGAGGGTCTATCCCGTGCGGCAACTGAACCTCCCTTCCCCCTCCAGCCGCGCCTGCTACCTAACCCGATCCCAGGTTTGTAGTATGCCCAGTTCACACGGCAGCTAACAAACTAACTAAGGACAAACTAAGAAACTAACCAACTAGAAAGTAGCTGGCCAACTGACTAACTAACAAACCAACTACCTATCTAACTAACTGACTGACTAACTGACTAACTAACTATAACAAACCACCTACCCCCCCCCCCCCCCCGGTCCTCCAGCCTCTGCGCGCAGTTCCCGGCAATCCCGCGCGTCAGGCACCCTCTCGCGTGATCCCGCGCGCCAGGCTATCCCCCCTCCCGCAACGTCAGGTACTGCCAAACCCGATCCCGCGTGTGAGGTACCGTTCCCCCAGACCAACAACCAAACAAACAAACAAACAAACTAACTAACTAACTAACTAACTAACTAACTAACCGCCTCAGTTCCCCCCTCTTTCCAGCCTCCGCGCGTCAGGTACCCCCGCGCGCCAGGTACTCTTTGAATGAGGTGAGAAGGTACAACCTGAAAGGGTCTGTCTCCCTGGTTTTGGCATGGGTTTTTGGCATGGTTGGTTTACTCCCATGTCTTTTTGGCATCCACCTTGCTTTTCCCCGAGAAAAGAAAAAGAAGGCGCGCGCCCCTGTCTATTACGAGAGACGTCGAGGAGGACGGTTTTTCCCCTCCTGCCCCGGCTGGCGTTTTGGCCAGGTGCTCAATGCGCTGATGCGGGACCCCAAGGTGCGAACACCCTTCGCTGCCCATGGGCGGCTCGCTCGTGTTTTTCGGCGGGGGGGCATGGGACCCAATGATTTGTCTCACTCCCAACGAAATCGTGGACTCCGACGTTGGAGGTACTTTTTGGGTTTGTTTACCAATTTGTTTGGCAAACATAAAGTTCCTGGACTTTTTTTGGAACGTCAACTCAGGAAGTGAGAAATTGGGCAACGGTGCTTCTTTTGGCTTCTCCTTCAAAAACCAGCCAAAAACGGGGTACCCCCCAAAAAAAGACAGATCCAAATGTTATCATCTGATCAAACGCCACACCTGGGCCCCTCCCCTAAAGCTCGAGTCCCCCCTAAATCATCCGTTTCCGTCCAGTTCTTTGGCCCCCTCCTTGGAAGGGACAAGGAAAGTAAAGGTAAACCGCGTGCTCTTTGTTTTCCAGGGCTGCAGGGTCAGGATTGGGAGGTTTTGTATTGGGGAGGGACTGGTCAAACCTTGATTTGTTGAGCAACACGTAACAGAAAGTTTGATCTTTCTGGCTGGCTGTTGTCATGTGTCTTTTGTTTTTAGCAAATGCAATCCTGGAGGCCATGAATTAAAGTAGTATAGCACCTTTGGCAAATTGGGCATTGTGAACTGTCTTGAAACGACCCGTATTAGTGTTGCACGGTTTGTAACATGTCTCTTTTTGGATATCGATCCCGAAAGCATGCCAGGTGTTGACACAATATGTCACCCGGAGTTGAATAGTCATCAACACCGCCTGGGAGCGTGCGCCCTTTGCGCACCACCTTGAGACAGCCTGAACTGAGCTTTGGGCAATGGTGCGGCAAAGAGAGAGAGAGAGAGAGAGAGAGAGATGGTTGAAAAGAATGGCTGGAATCAACCCCTACTGTGGATGGACGAAATCCTGCACCACCTATGAAACCCTGGAATGATGATTCTCCTGTAAATACCAACAACAAATGGTGTCCCGTGTTTTCCAAGTGGTGCGAAATGGATTTCGTCCATCCACAGTAGGACCCCCTTGGCCAAAACAACACCTCCAAGTGCCACTCGCAGGCGGATCTCTGGAGCTGGGTCAAGGCTGCCGCTCATCCGCACAGGTTCTTGCGAGCAAGGGCAGCATAGGGATTGCCTTGCGGACGTTGGCTTGACCAGTCCATGTGGGAAGTTCCCGCGCTTAGCTTTGTTTTTGCCCTTTGTTTTTTCTTCCGGCCTGAAGCCGAAAAACCGGCCCCCCGTCCCCTAGCCCATGCACCTCGCGGCGCATCGCGGCGCGGTGGCTTTTTCGGCCAGTCTTCAAAAAGCCGAGGGTCATGCGAAAGATCCGTGTCGAGCTCGAAAGTTCCATGTTGCGGACCTTGGGACCTGGCTCAGGAAGGGAGTTCTAAGGTTCAGATGCAAATATGTTTAAAGGCCACGTTGGTTTACCTGGTAGGCTTTTTGGCAACACATGTAAGTTTGGGAGATATTCTTGAGGGATCCCGGCAAATGTCCACGTTGGTTTATGGCTATATGGCAACGGATCTTTGGAATATAGCTTTAGGTTGAAACAGGTCGAATTTCCATTGGACCCACACAAAGTTATTCACCTGTTGTAGAGGGGTCAACAGCAACCAAGGTTGGCTTACCTGGAGGTTCTTGTGAAAACATGTGATGTTTGACTCATTGCTATGCATGATTGAGGGATCCCTGCAAATCTCTGGTGCCATTCCTTGGGCTTGAAGTGGGCTGTGCTCTTTGCAGGTTTAAAGGTGCTGTGGATGGCCAAAAGACATGAATCCATGGATGATGGTCGCATTGTTTGATCTCAATGGACTGATTTGCGAGTTTCTCGAAATTGGTATTTCAAGAAAAACTGTTGCCATTTTAGGACATGGACCGATTCCTATTTGGAGAAACTCCAATTTATTTGACAGATTATGACTGAGCATCCAAAGAGCCCGACCATTTGGTCAGCTACGCTTTGCGAAGCGAATTTGCCGCTGACTGCATGGATGCATCGTCAGTAGGTCAGTGGCACCCAGTTTCCCGCTTTATTTGAGGGCTAAATTGGTAAACCCCAAATGAGTCCCAGATTTCTGCCAGGCAGGGTCACTGAACAACTGAGCATTCATCTCCAATTCTACGCATTGCCTCCCAAAACGCCAGACATGGGAATTCGGTTTTGATGTTTGGCTGTGCTTCTCAACTCGCGGAATCCAAGCCCATCGATGTGAAGGGTGGCACATGGACCCCGCTTGGCAGAATGAACCTGTGTTTGCTAGTTTGCTCGAAAACAATATGTGTAGCCTCAAACATGTCAACATACGCTCCATTTCCAAAAGGACGGCAGTCTTCTAAATCAAAGTTACGTATTTGCATGCTGGGTGCAGAGTATGCTTCGATCACCACATTCAACGCAGGGGTTTCTAGGTGTCTCTCAAATTTGACCCTTCAATGACTTGCTGGTGGTCTGTAGGGAATGACCCAGAGTGTTGGGAATGAAACACAAAGGATGGTTTATAGGGGTTATTCCATTTCTCATTCCCTGCCGATCGAACGTGCAAGTTGAAGCCCAAATACACAAATACCCAAATGGCTGTGGCTCAAAAAACCGGTAAATTCCAAAATGGCTTGCCCTTGTAAGTGGAAACATGGGTACCAAAACCTGCGGTTTGCCCCTCCGATCGTTTAATTTTGAGCACCCAAATGCCCCAACTACCCAGGCTCTCTCAGCCTCAGGTTCACTTCATCGACGCTGGGTTGATGATCCCCGGCGTCTTCCCGGTGTCTAGCGAGGCGTGAGACCTGCACCGTTGCCGCAAGCCAGGAGCTCGGGACAACGAGCTCACCTACGTCCTTTGGAGATTCCTCATATGGGGGTTGATCAACATTCCATTTAGGGCCCCAGTTTTGACCATGGGTACGTTTTCCCATTTAGTGGCTTTTCTTTTTGTGGTTTTCCAACCGATCCCATGCGAAGGACCTTTTGATCGACCTCCATATGGGTAGGGGTCAAAATTAAACCTTTAATCCTTGTTTCCATCTACCAGGGTTCCATTACGGGGTTACCCTATTTTGGACCCACGCCCATATTTTGGAAGTATTGTCAAATTTGTCAGAGCAGTTGCTGTCTTGGGCAGGGTCGTCAAGATAAGGCCGGTTTGAAATGGCGTGTCCCATGTTGGGTTCAGGGCGATGCTGTCCAAATCAGTTGGAAAAAAAGTGGCACATTTAGCAGGAATCTGTTTACACGAGCACACAGTGCTGCTTCAGACTTTTGTGTTGACGGATGATGGTCCCTCCCATTTCTGTTGCCGCATTAGGTAAACGCAGAAGAGGTCTTTGAGCTGGCTTGACTGGACTAAGTGTCGTGAGCGTTGGATTGCCAAACATGTCAACCAGCTATCATGGGACGTTCTCCCTTTCGCAGATTATCAGGGTAGCGGGGTCTTAGCCTGGGCTTTCTTGTTGGAGGTGGTTAGTTTCATGCTGTCTTGTAGTGACTGCAAGTTGGACTTATGTTCGGCTTTCTAGTAGTCGTATCGCTCTGAGTTTTGACGATGGCGGGCCTCATTGAAGCCATCAGGAGCTAAGGAAGTATTGCCCACCGAACAGCAAGTCCTGATGTTCATGAAATAAGCCTCCCTTCCATCTAGTAGCCATCTAGTTACTCACTTCCTGAGTTTCTGGACTTTAAACTTTTTGGGAAGACCATGAGTTAGTGGTAAACAAAAAGTTCAGTTTTTGTTTGACCCATCTACTCAGGAAGTGAGGTTACAGCGATCTTGTGCCACTGGGAGACCGTATCTTTTGCAGGATGCCAGGTCCAGTGTGGGGCGAGAAGCATCAGGCAAGCTGGAAGCTAATGTGGCTGTGGGACAAAAAGATGACCACAATGGCACCCTGGTAAATGGAACCAAAAACCAACACCTGCGTAACCCTACCTCTTTAATTTTGACCCACACCCATGTGCTCCTTTGCAACCCATTGGCTGTCAATGATTTCAGTTCGCGCCAGGAACTCGCGAGGCTGCGTGGGGTGGCCGCCTCAGGCACAGCTAGACTTTCTAGCATCTCCTTCTCGAGCGCCTCGTGCCGGCGTCCTGGCCATTCATCCAATGTCAAGTCGTGCAGCATATGGGTGTGCGGCAAAACATGGGTGCAGTTGAAGTGGTTTCCCTTTAACCCAACCCTAGAAAGGGTACCCTCAAAAGAAAACAGACCCCTATGATGTGTCATGGAAGTTTTGCGCCCGTGTGTGTTACTTCGGGGGGTCACTCGCATTCTGGCTTTCAAATGGCCCTGTGCTTTCATTCGTGCAAGAACACGTGTTTTCTTTTTTCAGAAGGGCCGCTCACAGGGATATAGCTTTTCCAAAAATACAGTAAGTGCCGTGCTTGTCTGCATGTGCGGACGCCTTCTTGTTTG
The DNA here is from genome assembly GCA_963377175.1 of Effrenium voratum. Taxonomy (NCBI): domain Eukaryota; class Dinophyceae; order Suessiales; family Symbiodiniaceae; genus Effrenium; species Effrenium voratum. Next base: position 201,188 of record CAUJNA010000283.1, read on the forward strand.
TGCGTCTCTTCTAGTCCTGTGCCAGCTGATGTTACTTTCCTGGCCAAGGCCTTGTTTGCAGTTCGCATCAAGTAGCTGAGAACTGCAAGCAATGTTTGCCTGAACGTCGGGGTGGGTCTATGAGTTCTTTCCTCCAGACCTGACTTGAGAGAACCTCGTGCGCGTCAACCGAAGGATTGGCAAACGGCTTTTCTCCACAGGCTACGAAAGTGGGCAGTGGCTGCCCTAGCGTAGAACTGGCAAAGATTCGGATACCCGCTGTCGCATTGACATGATTGAAACCAAATCAGAGGTCAGACGGTCAGACCCACACAAGCAGCTTGCTCATCTGCAACTTGTGATTTTGACAACACGACATGCCTTTTGACACTGAGGTATCGGAAGATTTCGAGATTTGGCTGCATTGCACCCCACGCCAGATGGAGGACAGTGTTGTTGCACAGCGGGGCATAGTCCCAACACTCTTTGCAAGTTGGCTTGGGGCATGTTGGGCTTGAATGTCAATCAACTCTCTGACTACGGGGAAATATGTTGTGATTGGCTTTGAAATTACATGATAGCTTGGGACGAATAATAGATGATCATCGGCGTGTTTATCATGTGGGTGCCCGTGATATGTGTCCTGTTTGAACAGTGTGTCAGGTACTTGCATGGTTTTGCCAATAGCGAGCTCTGGGGGTATAACGAGCTCACCATGATAAAACAAAGTGCCTTCTTTTCTTTTTTTGTTTGAGGGGGGGGGGGGAGGGTAAAGTTTGCTTAGATGGTTACGCCACCCTGCGTACTTGGTTGTTTTGATCGCTCTGGCTGGGCTGGTTGGCTTTCTCGTGGCCTCGCAAGAGGTTGGCCGACCCAGGCTGAGGCCTGCGCAAGTGGCGTTTTGCTCGGCGCAGGTCCGTTTCTCCCTGGCTTTTCGAGGGGGTACCACCGTTTGGGGTTGGTTTGAAGGGAAACCAAAAGGAACGCCACCATTGCTTGGGTTCTAGTTTTTGACAAATATCTAAATCTTGCACAGAGAGTTTCCTCCAGCCAAAGCACATGAGGACAAAGGATGCTTGTTTTTGTTGATGTCCAAGGAAGGGTCATCCCCTGAAATGTGTTTCCATCTCTCATCACACCCACAATGTGGCTAAGAAATTGACTCTGTGGACATAGACGCTCGTAAATGATGTCCATCAAGGGTCCAATTTCAATTCACTGTTTGTAGATGCTTGAATTGAATCATGACCTTTTGCGCCGATGTGGGTGTGTCGCAATTTGTTTGGGCCCCCAGAATGGGTGCATTTCTTGTCGTGTGCTTGTCCAACCATCCAGTTGTTCCTAAAGAAAAACACGGCCAAGTGCCATGGCCAAGCTCTCATTTCCTTTGGGATGGCTGTCATGCGTCCATTTATTGGGAATCGAGACAACCTCTGATGGTTTGTGTCATTCTCTTGGGACGGCCATTGTAATGGTTCTTTATGAACATGGAATCATGACCATGGTACATAGCCGGGGTCTGCTCCAAAAGTATCATATCTGTTGGGGTAATTACAACCGGGGGTCCATATTTTTTGCATTCTTTCATGTGGTTTTCAATGGGGGTCCGCTGGGGGTCCGCTTGGAGGATGCTGGCCGCCCCTTCGTGGCGGAGGAGCACCGCTCCTTTGAAGACCGGTGCAAGGCGAGAAAGCTTTCCTCGAAGAAGTTGCAGGGCAAACATGGGTTGGTGCCTTCTATCATGGGGGCTGGGGAGGATGGAGGCGAGGGGGAGGGAGCCCAAATAAGCCCCAAATCAGGCCTTATTAAGGGAAACTGCCCAATGGCAAACAAGCGTTCTTGGACTGGACAGACATGGATGGGCCCCTACAACTCGCTTATCCAGTTCTTGGACTTCATGTTTGTTTGGCACCTTTAACTCCCGGTTGGACCTCTTTCAGATTTCAGTATCCGGTTGGATGGTTCATTTGTATCGGTTGAGTGCCTTTTGACTGTTTTTGGGTACGACATGTAAGACTATTTTACTGGGAACCCAAAAGTTTGGACTTGTCTGGCCAATCAGTTTTAGAGTTGATGCCTTTAACTCCCAGTTGGACCTCGTTTCAGATTTCACCGGGCTGGATGGTTCACTTCGGTTCCTCCAATGGGCGTTTGCTTAAGACTCACTCCCTGAGTTTCTGGACTTTACACCTTTTTGGGACCATTTAGTTAAAAGGTGTGGTTTTTTCTGGCCGATCAGTTGAAGAGTTGGTACCTTTTTCCGAGGGAGCCTTTCAAAGCGTGGTTTCCCTTGCTTTCCATTTATGTAAAACAACCACAAAACAGGTGCCCAATCCCAAAAAAAGTGGCGTCTCTTTTTTGGGGTTGGTACTTTTTTCGGGTTGGTTTAGGAAAACAGCCCATGTTGGATCTACCCCTATTTCGAGGCAACCCAAATCCCAAGATCACCACAATCCATGGAGAGTACCGCAACCGTAGATGGGTGTGTCTTTTCGGGGTTGGTTTAGAGGGAAGCCCAAGGAACGACACAAATTTGGGGGGGAGACCGCTCTGAATCCACTTGAGTTGCACCTGATTTTGGTCACTCGTTATCCCCCGTACTCACAGCGGAATTGTGCCATTTTCTTTCACCCCTGTGGATTCAAACATCATTGGACCCTCCGTTCAGGGATCTGGATCTTGAGGGTTCAGACCTCAAAACGCGGCATTTTTTGAGGTCCTCAGATTCGGGATGAGCCCTTCTCGTGAGCATATTCTGACCACTCTGCGAGATAGGTCCCTCGTACTGTCCCAGAGAGGCGAAGCCCATACGTTGGGGCATGGTGCTCCATTTCAGAAATGGAGATCGCAATTGAGCATGCAGACCCAGCGTTGCCAGCCCTTTTCAGGCATGTGTTGTTTTGTTTGTGTTTTGCGGCAGCTAGAGGCCATTGCCCACAGTATGCCACAGCCGAAGAAAACCAAACGGGGGGTGGGTGGGTAAGTTTTTTTTCTCCAGAGCTCCACTTGCAGGGAAAAGCCCAGATGTTCAATCTGCCTCCAAGACCAAATGCAAAGCCATACTAGTGGCTCCATGCGGGTTGGTCTCCAAACAAGGGAAACCCAACAATCAGTGGATGCAGTCTGGTTTCCCTTTAAAGCGACGCCCAAAATAGTACAAGACGGACACGCATGTCCTGCGGGCACGTTTTGGCAGAGGGTGCTGTCGCAGGCTGCCGGAATCCTGGTACATCGCAGGCCATCCGAACGCCGGATTTCCCCTGACAAGATTGGCAGGGGTGCAACTTGTTGTCCATTGTTTGGTGGCTTAAACAAGCTTTATTTCCGTTTGGGTGGCTTATATGACTATTTGTTGGTTGCTAGTCTTGACTGCGTCTCCCTTGCTTAAAGGCAATCTTGAACGGGGACGTATAAGGTGATCTGATTGTTAAAACTCTACGACCAATTCTTTGGAGGGACCCCAAACTGGCTTATCGCCAGGGCGAGGTTTGCGAGCAAAAAGGCAGGGTAGAAAGCAGCAACGAAAGTTCTATACGAAGCTTGCCAAGTACCCACTAAAAACGAAGACTTTCTGTAGAATTTCCTGTAGCTGGTTTCTTAGATTCATGGATTCAAGTCCGTATCAGCGGTATGACATTCTTAATTGAGAAGGGTTTGGTGAAAGCCGAGTTTGCCATGCTTTCCAAGGAAGTGCGTTTCTTGTATCGTTTCCGCGAGTGGCAAAAGGGCCATTGCCCTCTGAGAACAGCTACGATGTGTTTGGTTCCAAGAGGACTCCGATAAGGTTTGGAAGCCGATGGCTGGGTTTGAGCAAAGCAGGTGGGTGTGGGTCAAAATTAAACCACTAGGGGACCGCGGGTTTTAGTCCATGTTTCCAGTTACCAGGGTTCCATTTTGGGTACATATTTTTGAGCCACAGCCAGGTGACCATATACCTTCTTACCCAACATTTGCATCAGGTGCAGATTCTTTGAGGTGCCCCACACCAGTTGTACACGCCCATGCTTCTCAGCCTGACAGGGTTTCGGATATCTCCCATTTAAACATCACCGCCACCAAAAGGTCACTTTAAATTGGCCCAACAGGTGACGCTTTAAACCAACAAACGGGGCACTGTAGGGCCTGACTGGGCCATGGCTTTGACCCAGATCGCCCTTCAAGCTCCATGGCCCTTGAAAGAATGCCTAGCTTTTTCTCGCAACCCTCAGAAGGGGGAAGGGTACTCCAAAAAGAGATTTCGGTACAAATCACGGGTGTTTGGGCGTCTAAGTCAGCCAGGAGCGTATGTAACAGAACGAAGCTTTGGCTGACGGCGTCTGATGACATGGATGCCCATGCATAGGGTTGCCAGTATTTGCTTTCTTGGCATTTTGAGCATCGCCTTTTGGGGCTGATCTAATTGGTGGGTGATATTCAAATGTCACCCACCCTGAACCCCTGAAACACCCCCTTCGAGGCTATATGGACAGGGCCTGCCGGTGAGTCGGGCGCCTGGCGGTTTTCCATTCGACGCATGGCAGCGCGACTTGCGGCGCAGGAGTTGGGTGTATGTCTTTTGAACGGCACCCTTTTCAGGTTGCGGCAAGGGAAAACCGATATCCATTTTGGGGGCTCTAAGCTTGACACACACCGTTGAATGACAATTCAGCTCTTGACTCAGCGGACTGCTACACTTGAATTTGGGGAACGTCGGGTAGGCTGAAGCGAGGCGGGTTTCCAGGGTCAACGTTTGGCGGCATCTCCGGTGATATGCTTTACTAAACGGATGTAAACTGATGGTGGTACCGGTGGAAAAGATTTGAAACGATTTTCCGGCTGGGTGTTGGGACAACGGGCCATTGGGCACGAAGGCCACGTTGTGTCACAGGCATACCGACCCCACAGTTTGGGGAGGTTCTTAGGGGCCCAGAGCCCAATTTTGCTTGGAATCCACGATGGTTTCCACCACCCAAACCACTACTCGCAGGGGTTTCGTGGTCTATGTAACCACCATGACAGGGTATATACTCCGTTTTCCACTGGGGGTAGCGGTTTTGGGGGGGAGGCCATCTTAGACCAACCTTCAAGCTAGCCGCGAGTTGTGCGCGTAAGGCCTTGACATGCACTTCGATGCGCTGCGTTGCTTCCACACCAGCATTGCAGACGAGGCAGGGCGGAGAAGTTAGGAAGGTTTGTGGAGTCTCCCCGAGTCCCTGGAAAAGAGGATTGACCCTTGGAGATCTCCGTCCAAAGTTCTATGTTCCCTCTGGGATTGTTTGGCTTACGGAGTGTGAAGCCCTTGATTTCAGCTGCGCTCAGCACATTTCCGGGGAAGAGGCCATGTTGCATGCAAGAAAACAAGAAGCGTCCGAGCTGAAGCCACTGACAGCTGACGATTTCAGGGATGTGATGCAGAGTACCAGCGACCTCAGGTCAAATTTCAGGCTGCCTTGTGCATGTTTGACTTCCAAGATGACTTTCCATCAATTTGGGTTCCGCGGTGTGCCTTTTCCATCGCGCTTGACTTTTTGCTCAAACGATCATCCATGCAGATGTTGCGTCTGTTTCTGCCCCCGAAATCTTCGGAGGCACGTTGTTCCTATTTGGGAGTAGGAGCTCACCACGAAGGTCAGGGCCGGACTTATGTGCAGATCCTTGGGCATTGAGCGCGTTTTTTTTCTCCACGCTTCCGACGGCCCACTGGGTTCCCAGGAGGCCGGCGATCGCCACTGCGGCTTCTTTCGAGAATGGCAGAGCATTGCAGAGGCAGATGAGAGTTGGAGTCGCCTTAAGGGCCAGAAGCGCAGTGGGTATGCTGTATGCAGAGCATCAGTGTTTGGGACCCCTGTTTGGGTGGTTTACAACGCGAAGCCCAAAAGAAACTGACCATTGGGAAATTGGTGGGTGGTTTGTTGGAGGAACAGTGCGTCGTCTTGTGGAATTTCAAGAAAGACCTGCCCAACGGAAGCTTGCATTGTGGCCAGGCTACTTTCAATGTTGTTAGGAACGGTTGGGAACGGCTCTTCACGTTTTATTGACATTGGTTGTTTCGCGGCCGAACACAGCATTGTATCCAAGGATCCCGCCCCGTCAATCAATAGATTGGGGAGATCCCCCACACAAATGGACCGTTCCGCGTGCATGTTTCCCCTGTGGGTGCAAGGGAAGAACGCATGGAGTGGTGCGGTGCGGCCCATGTGTCTTGTTCCGTTGGGAGGTTGCGAAACTCAACGCCGTTCATGGTGTGTATTTGCGTATAGATTAAAGTGCAAAGGAGTAATTGTTTAGAGATGTCCCCACCGCTTGAAAATGAATTTGGAGGGGCGCCGATGGAATTCCATATGTGGTTCCGTTTTCCCTTTTATGGGGAAGGCTAGAGAAATGGAATTGGGGGATCCCCCTTCCCCTCAAGGTGATGTAGCTTCGGTGCGACACCGTCAGAGCTAGCATGCTAGTCAGGAAATCCGTGCCAAGTTCGGGAATGTTCTTAGCTGTATTGGTTGATGAAAGAATGAGTAGAGCAACCACCATGGAGTGGTACCGACAAATGACACGGACATGCCCCTGTTGAAGCAGTCACCAGGGTCGTGAAGGCTGCTCTTGGGATTTGAACTCGTGATCCAAGGATTTGTCGACATGGTTGGCATCCAAAGTGCCAAGGGCCAAGAACAAACTATTTTTGTTCCATAGTCCCCGCTCTTCTGCCGCTGGATACTTTGGTTTGTGGATTGCCAGATTCCAGGATGGGAAGATTGGAGCCATGGCGCTAGCTGCCAAAGCATACTTTTCCTTTCCACGCTTTCTTGTTTCGACCCCCTGGGCAGAACAAGACTGCGAGCATCTGCCAGCATTCGAGTTCCGTACCGAGGCAGCTGAGAGCGAGCCCAGCCCCAAAAAAGGGCCGAGCCATGAGCGGATCGATGACTTCGAGAATTCCACCTCCATGTGGGCGGGTCATAGGGGGCCTCAAAGTTGTGTTTGTTCCTCTTGGTTTCCCTTTCAATCCCACGCAACAAAGGGTGTGTTTGTTTTCAGGGTACCCTTTTTGGTTGGCTTTCAAGGGAAAGCAACGGGAAAGCCACCATTGGGTGTCCCATGAAAAAAGCCACACCCATTGTAGGACAAACCAAGCATTCAGAGTTCATGATTCTGAACCCTCTTCATGGGGCGGATGGACTTGGGCTTCTTGAGGCAGCCGTAAACAGTGGATCCCTTTGCGGGAAAAAGGAGGGGTTCTATTGCTGGTTCGGGCTAGCTGAAATTATCTTAGAAGCCTGTGCACTCAACAGGTCGCACTGGTATTGTCGGGCTGGTATGGAAAGTTCTGCTTGGAAAACAGATGTTCCTGTAAGGGCAAAATGCATGTTCAAGGGCAACAATGCGCGTTCAAGGAGATTCACGGGCAACGTTGCCCGTTCGAGGGCAACAATGCCCATTCCAGGGTAACCATTCCTATCCTCAACTAGAACTTCAAGTTACGATCCAAGAGATGCACGGAGCCTTTTGCGCGTGTGTGCGTGTGGACTTCTTGGGCATTACGTTGCAAACAAGGTAGTGCGAACTCTGCGTGTCTGGCGACTCCCTAGGCCTTAGTTATGCCACACACCCAAATAGAGAATCGTTCTGCACCTCCAATTCCAACCCTTGCCAACATTGAGTTCCCTGGGACAACTTGGAATGGCAACATGCAGGAAGAGGTTCCACTCCTCCGATTTTGGATCCATGTTTTTGATGCAGTTTGTTGAGTACCATCTCAAGTCAAGAGGTACGCTCCAGGGACGTTGCAGGGTTATCCAGCTCACAAGCTTTGTTCAGGTGACTTGGCTGGTTTAGGCGCGGTTTGTTTAGCCGGTTGGGGTTGATTTTCGCGTTTAGGGCTGATTCAGGGCCGGTTTTGGGTCGGCTTAGGCTTGGTGGCTGTGGCTGCGGGGTACGGGTTTGGGGGCTACGGGTGTCCGTGGTCTCCGGTGCAAGCGGTCCTGGTGGGGGGGGGAGGGAGCAACACGAAAGACGGACCAATGCACACACCTTGAGTTATGGTTGGCAACTAGGGATGGATTTCAAGTTGACGAGGGACTAAAGTATCGCCGCCCTCACTTGTCTCGGCTCAATGCTGCCAGCAACTTTGATAGGGTCTGCAGTTTCATGGTTCAGAAGTTTAGCAGCCCACGTTGCTTTTATTGGGCTCAAACATTTTGATCGATCCGATTTCAGCCAAACCCTCCAACTCTTTCCACAGATTCAGATGTCAACGTGGTGCTTGGGCCATTGCCGAAGCTTGGCATAACTTGATCTGAGCTGGCGCCTTCATGATTTGACGCCTCTTCGGGGCAGTGATGGCACAGTAGGTCAATGGTGCACCCGGATGCAGAAAGTCCCTGGAACGTCGGCGGCTGAGGGCAGGAGATGTGACGGGCAAAGCACGGTTGTGCTGGACAGTGAAGAAATACGGTGACATAAGGCCGTGGTTCAAAACCAATGGTACCATTTTATAGTAGGTGCACCACCCATTTTAGTCTATTTTAGCGGGGATGTTCACTGGGGGTACGGGATTTTTACACATGGCCATACATAAAACGAGTCAAAGCAATACTTTCCTGGACACAAGTCTACACATTCACTAGCATTTGCCTCCACAGAAGGGACCTCCTGGCCCGCGGCAAGGATGCTCCAGGGCAGGGTTCCGCTTTTTGACTTTTCCCAGCCAGACTTAAACCCAGGGGTTTCCCTTTTGGGGAAATCAACCACCCCTGAGTTTAAGTCCATTTTTGGGGTTGTCAGTCACAGAATGAACCCCTGCTTCAGGGTCCGCGGAAGCTTGAATAATGCCCAATCAAGCTTAAGGCGAATAAAATGCCAACGCTCAAGTGAGGATTCTGGGATGGTTCGCATTCAGAGGTTGCAGGCAAGTGCTCTAGTAGTGATGGAGTTGTTCCTGCCTGGCCTGGCTTTCCCAACCGCATCCACCAGTCAGACATGTGGCAAAAAGCATGAAGTACAGGATTCGGGGGCAATGGCGCGGAAATCAGTGACTCTCATCGTTTCCGCAGGCAAACAACTGAGCATCAGGACTCCTAAAGAGCGCTGCCAAGCATCCAACAGAAGTGCGTTGCAAGACGCGCGACTGATGCACAAATGATCGGCAGTGTTGGTGTGGTCTTGGAAGAAAGGATCGCCAGTTGCGATGAAGGGTGATACTGTGGATGGACGAAATCCGTTCGCACCACTTGGAAACCATGGGAAACCATTGTTTGTTGGTATTTACAGGAGAATCATCATTCCAGGGTTTCATAGGTGGAGCAGGGTTTTGCCCATCCACCGTAGTGTTTCATGGTTATGGACCAAACACATCAATTGGCTTCGTGACCAGTGGTCCCGCCTCGAAAGGACGAATATCGGGGTCCTTTACGTGGGATGACCATTGGGGAAGACCACTAAGAACATGACATGTCCCACATGGGCAAAGTTACCCTTGGTCAAGACTGGGGGCTGAATGGAATCTTGATCAACCCCAGTTACTAGTTAGTTATTGTTCCCCTACCATGACATGTGGTTTGAAAGTACCCCCAACGCCTCCGGGCCCAGGTGGCTTCACCAAGTGACGACACGGAGAGCCCAGGAGCCTCGACAAAGGATCCGGGGCTTGTGGTGCGGGTTTTCCGTTTGGTTCCCTTGAAAACCAGAAAAGGGGGATGCCCTCAAAACAGGGCATCCTCATTGATTTGCTTCAAGTGCTGGTCGCCTTCAGCCAGGAACCACAGGACGTGTAGCAAGCTGGAGACCACTGATGGGGAAATCCGCTTTCGGATCCTGGAATATATGTTAAATTAGCCGGCAGCGTGCTACAGTTGTAAAACGACCTGGCGACAAGCCTATGTAGGCCCTTAAGCATTGCAAGTTAAGTTACCCCGCCTTGACAATCACATACACATTGGAACACAAATGAGTGGACGCGAACTAGGATTGGTGTCATAGGTGTCCTTTTTGGGTTAGTTTGGATAGAAGACGGGCTCCACAGGTTTGGATAAGGCCGCGCAAGTGTGTTGCGCACATGCAGCGCGGGTGATTCCCAGAAGTCCCCCTGTGCTCGCGTGAGCTCACATACTTCAGCACCTTACGGCCCGGATCGTAACAGGACGTGTTGAACGCCACTTACTCATATTGTTTTTTTCAACCGGCAAACGGTCAGCTGCTTATGTGTGTGTGTGTGTCGTTTGATGCAACAGTCAGAACATCATTCGTCGCGCTCTTTGATGGTGTTTGGTTTGGGCTCATTGCCAGACGCAGGGTTTTGGTTTGCAAGAGGAACTGGTTTCATGGCTTCCCATACCCCCCCCCCCCACCCACAAGAAGCTTCTAGGGCATGATATAATAGGGCCAGTATGTATGGCTCTTTTGGGTTCTCATTAGCAAACATTGTAACAGACTGTGGATGGGCAAAACCCTGCTCCAGCTAAAAATGCCTGGAATGATGATTCTCCTGCAAATACCGGCAAACAATGGTTTCCCATGGCGTCAAAGTGGTGCGAACAGAGTTCGTTCATCCACACTACTTCTGCTTCAAGGGCAATTCACATCAGGGGCAGGACTCAGACCGGATGGCTTATTGAATGCTGCATTGAACTGGAGGCTCGTGTTTGACCCTGTGTTTGCGCAACATAGGTCCATTCAAAGACACCAAGTGCAGGCTAACTAACCAGGTCTCACTCATTCGGCTTGATTCATGGCTTTAGGGTGTCGGTCTTACGTGTTTTGGGTGGATGAGGTAAGGATGGACGAAACACGCCTTTTCCACACATCCACTTGCGATTGTCAAGTTTGAAGCTGTCTTGTCCTTTCCTTCTTGACCCAAGAGTGATGCCAGGCTCGAGTGAGGCAGATGGTCGGTTCTTTGGGTCAGTTTTGGGACGGCCATTGTAGTGGCAACCAAGAAGTTTGCTCACTTCTTGTTGGTCAATCCACTCAGGCGAAAATGATGAACGCATGTTCAAGCAAGGCACAAAGAACATCCTAACTTCTGGGTTGATGGACCAAAACCCGAAATCCAACTCACACGCTCCGGCCCAGTTTCGAGCCTGGAAGTGCAGGGCGAGGAGGTGCGGTTTGCAGCGATGTCTCGTGGGAGTCGATGAGCCGCTGGTTGGCTTTGAGTTGGGGGTTTGGGGGTTTGGGGGTTTGGGGGTTTGGGGGTTTGGGGGTTTGGGGGTTTGGGGGTTTGGGGGTTTGGGGGTTTGGGGGTTTGGGGGTTTGGGGGTTTGGGGGTTTGGGGGTTTGGGGGTTTGGGGGTTTGGGGGTTTGGGGGTTTGGGGGTTTGGGGGTTTGGGGGTTTGGGGGTTTGGGGGTTTGGGGGTTTGGGGTTTGGGGGTTTGGGGTTTGGGGGTTTGGGGGTTTGGGGGTTTGGGGTTTGGGGGTTTGGGGTTTGGGGTTTGGGGGTTTGGGGTTTGGGGTTTGGGGTTTGGGGTTTGGGTTTGGGGTTTGGGGTTTGGGGGTTTGGGGTTTGGGGGGGGTTTGGGGGTTTTTTGGGGGGGGGGGTTTGGGGGGGGTTGGGGGTTTGGGGGTTTGGGGGGTTTGGGGGTTTTGGGGTTTGGGGGTTTGGGGTTTGTTGGGGTTTGCGGTTTGCGGGTTTGCGGGTTTGCGGGTTTGCGGGTTTTTGCGGGTTTGCGGGTTTGCGGGTTTGCGGGTTTGCGGGTTTGCGGGTTTGCGGGTTTGCGGGTTTGCGGGTTTGCGGGTTTGCGGGTTTGCGGGTTTGCGGGTTTGCGGGTTTGCGGGTTTGCGGGTTTGCGGGTTTGCGGGTTTGTTTGCGGGTTTGCGGGTTTGCGGGTTTGCGGGTTTGCGGGTTTGCGGGTTTGCGGGTTTGCGGGTTTGCGGGTTTGCGGGTTTGCGGGTTTGCGGGTTTGCGGGTTTGCGGGTTTGCGGGTTTGCGGGTTTGCGGGTTTGCGGGTTTGCGGGTTTGCGGGTTTGCGGGTTTGCGGGTTTGCGGGTTTGCGGGTTTGCGGGTTTGCGGGTTTGCGGGTTTGCGGGTTTGCGGGTTTGCGGGTTTGCGGGTTTGCGGGTTTGCGGGTTTGCGGGTTTGCGGGTTTGCGGGTTTGCGGGTTTCGGGGTTGAGCGTGTCGGATAATTAAATAGGGCGGTGCGCCATTTAGGGAATCCGGATCATTGGCGGGAAACATCCCGGTTCTAACCCACTTGTTTTATGAACCGGGGGGCCACATTACACTGAACAGCTCACAATTCCACGATGCTTAGGGGGCTCTTTTGAGAACCCCCTTGATTGGTTCCATGAGAATTTGCAGGAGAGTACATGTCAAGGCTATATAGTGGCAACAAGCTTTTTTGGTGGATCGAGCTGAACGGACACCAGCCCTTTGGGAGAGCACGGAGACTCGACTCGAATAGGATAAGCGACCCAGTTGCTTTGAATCAATATGGTCAAAGTTTAGTTCAACAACCATGGGTCGCTTTGAATCATATTGGACAGATCTCTCCCAGATATGGTTGCTTTGAATCCATATGGTTGCTTTGAATCAATATGAAAATCATGTTCACCAACCACTTGGGAGACAGATCCCTATTGATATATCGGCAAAGCCATTTTCGTGCGTTTGGCACGCGGTGATCATGCATGCGGCTTCACTTGCTGGACTTGGGAAAGGCCACACAACTGATAACCTGCCAGACTGGAATCGCTTAAAATGGAGGACGGGCCCCGTGAATTTTGTTTTGTTTAGGAGTGTGTGTGTGTGTGTGGTTCAAATGTGTGTCAGCCCCACAGGGGTAAACAGGAAGGGCCTTTGTGTGTGTGTGATACTTGGGGCCAAACGTTATGTCCAGATTTTTGTCACTATGCGTCACAACATGTTGATTGATTAGCAAGCTTGTAAACAACTATCGTTCAGTCGACATGCACTGCCTCCCTTCCACCTGCTAAGTTACCTTAAAGGTAAGGGGCTTTTGAGAAGGGCTTTGGCTTGTGTATGCTGAAAGGCCTGATGTTGATACCGATGGATGCCCTGCATGCAAGTCATATCCCGGATCTCATTCACGGGGGGAGCGTGGACGGGGTCAGATATCGCTGGCATACACCGCATTGGGACAGCCTGGAAAGTGGGTACGAAAGGCCTAGACAAACATGAACAGCTTTCAGATTGTCTCTTTATCCCACCAAAATGGCCGCGCTTTTTCGGGTTCTGCTGTTTGCATGTCTTCTTGAGTATTGAAGACTTGTGAATGTCTACCTGGCTACCTTTTTGCCAGCGCAACAAACAAAACGCTTTGTGCTTATTGGGGCACAAGGCTTGAAAGCCTTAGGCGGCAACACTCAGCCTGGATCCCGTGAAACTGTCTTCTGGGGATATTCGGAGAGGTTTGGGGTTGACTCCTCTAAGAGATCAACGTTCCAAGTTGCACAGGATGCGCTTTTGAAAGACCCGACTTGTTCCTTGCAGGTGACTGCGGCCGGCGCCTCGGGCCACCCAACTCAAGAGGTGTTCGAGTGACCGGAGTGACCCTCATGAGAGATCGCAGCATTTGCCCACTTAGCCCAACTCAAGGATTATGCATATCACCTTGAGGTTTCCATTTGAGCATGCAATGTAAACCTTTGGCCTGACCTACAGCCTGAAGTCAGCTAGCAAGGCATAATATCTGAAAGGCGTATGCGAGTCAGCTCATTAAACCTGACACGAGCCAATCCGCGGCATGGAGACTCCAAACTGATGGGCAAATTGAAACGGACGGTTTCCGAGCCTTCCATGCCGAAGAAACCATGGAGATTGTCACTCGAATCGAATGTTTGAGGCTTTGTGGTTCCGAACCCCTTCAAGTCGCCCACCAAAATCTGGGGGTTGATCCATATTCTGTTCGGCCTCCAAAAATGACATGGGTAACTGTTCCCATTTGGGAAATATCACTTCTTTGCAGGTTTTCTACCCAATGGTCATCCCATGATTTTCGGACCTTTTGATCAACCCCTATCTTTGCCTCCAGGTGTTTCCTTCACGAGCCAATATCTGACTTCCACCATGAGATATAAGTTGGCTTGGCGATATGCCAAAAGGGTGAATTCGACAGGGCAGAGGCAGGAATTCCAGAGATCGGTGTTGTCCTCTTTGCTATGCTAAGTCCTTGCTGAACCATTTTTGCTACTTTATTTGCTGAGGGGTTCCCTGTTGGGTGTTCTACCAATCGCTTGTGGTGCAACCCAAGGTAATTGAACCCGCCGGCCCCTGGGAGCAAAATGTCCCATTGACTCTTTGGGCTGGCTTCTGCTTGTTATTGCTCCATGCATTTCCTTTCCTTATACAGAATCATTTATTATGTGCAGAAGTTTACACCCGAAAGGATCCCCTCAAAAAGCATTCTGCCCCGCACGCGCGCAGAGTGCCTTTGCTCCCGGCCAAGTGGAGGTCGGTGCCCTAACGCAGCCCATCGGCGGCAGCGGGCCGCAGACTCAGTCTTCGGGTAATGTGAACTCACGCTGCTGACTTTGACTTGGAAACGACTGATGTGTTTTACATCTCCCCTGAAAGAACGAAAATTGTTCTTTGCATGTTTCTAGCCATCCTATTAAAGTCCCATCTGTTTCAAGCGGAACCGTTGGACACTTTAGAGGAAATTGGCCTTTGTCTCGACCAGGGGTCGTAAAGTTGCGGTCAAATGGTGTGGGGTGAGATCGGGTTGCTGAACTTGGCTTTCATGTCAGCCAGCAGGGTAGATGATATAAATTATGTATTTCATATCACTACTTGTTGGGAAGATCTCGCGAGATGACCCGATCCAGCGTCTACACAACGAAGGCTTGCTTCAATAAACATGGTCCATTGCATCGCATGATGCACTTCAATTACTGGGTCATTGCTAAGCCGCTCAACAAAATGAACTGCATTCCAGATAAACATAAAGGAGATGAGTCTTGATTTGTCCATGGGGTATGGCCTCTGGCTCCATTTTGGGGTGGATAAACATCCATTTGCCACCTATTTTGATGTTCACCAGGGGTACAGGGTTTTGACCCACAGCCAGTTCTCCTCCACAAACCAGGCCCTCGTGAAAGGCCTCCACGTTGCATGCAACCTCAAGATTTGCTGAGCGTAGATGCCCATGCTGTCGCGCTCCTTTCATGTTCAGCCTCAGGGGACCGGTGCTTGGAAGTCATATTCTCGGAGTAGCACGGAGTCGGATTCTTGTTTGTGCGAAGTTGAGCTGCATGACTGCTAGAGGTGTATGCATTGTAAAGTCTCAGCTGCAATTCAGAGTCGGTACGCTCCAGCCCGATTCTGCAGCTTAAGGAGGAAATCGAGAAGTTGGTGTATCTATAATGATATGCATCGCCATACTGTTTCCCAGTGCATGCTAAGTCATCTCTGAACTAGACAATCACAATCAACTTCAGTTTTATGGTCATGTGTTTTGTTCTTGTTGTGTCTAGTGGGGTGCTTGTAATATCAACGCGCTGTTACCAGCATCAGTTGTGCAGCTGAAGATCGACAAGCGTGCAGCCTAAAGGGCAAGCTTCCACCCATGTCACTGGTGTGCTTTTGGATGCGGGTTTTATGTCACCCCCAATTACATGTTCAGTGAGGTTGTTGGCAAGTTGTTCCGGAGGCTATGTTGTTGTTTATCAGTTAACCTCTCGTTGGTTGTGTGGATTGGTGGTTTGGGGATTTGGACCCTAGTTCCTTTTGACACCAAATGGGGAACATGCTCCGAAGGTCCAAACCATCCAACCAAAGCACCGATTAGGGCTAACGGGAGTTTAGTTCTTGCTATAGGAGCAGCTAGGGGGTCACCAATGTGAGGATCAGTCTCTGTAGATGACCCTTTTTGAGATGCCATATTATGCGAGCAGCATTGAGGGAAGCAGATGGTCCCCCATGCCCCTTCCCGGTCCCCCGCCCTGTCCCCTTCCCCGTCCCCAACGCAGAAGCTCGCGAGGCCCAAGGCCGGCTTCCTCTACCTCCGAGTGCTCGAGGCGCAGGGACCTGGAGAACCGCGTAGTTAGTTCTGGACTGATTTGTCGGACACAGGTCAACCCATTCAATCGAGTTTGCTGACATCATTCGACATGATAATTTGAATGGCTCCCTAGCTGTGACATATCCGAATGCCTGTTGCATGAGCTTGCCAAATGGCTTTGCGTCAATTCCGTTGAGATGAGTTCGCCTTTCTGGAAATGCTTCATCGGGCAAAGCTCTTGGCTCAAACAACCCTAAGACGAGTCTGAGCTCGACTGGCTTGGGGTTTTCACGTTGCCGAGCCACTTCTCGTCTCGTTCACTGGAAGGCTTCATAGCTGCGGACCGAGGGTCAGCCCCAAGGTGGGCTTCCACCAACAACCGACACCCGACTTTTAGAATCGGTGGGGTAAATCCAGGACAATTCTAGAGCTGCCCTAAGAATATTGGTACCTCAAAATGGGCGCATATGGCCGTTTTTCGGGTCCCAAACCTTCCATTGGAGATTGACCATCGAGGGTCCCTTGATGCTTCGGGTGTGAGGATCCCCTTAAACAGCTTTCCGAGTAATACACATCCACGGTTCTCAGTTATAGCACAGGCGCCGCGACCCGGCAATCCGTCACAGGTGTCTGAAGCGACTGGTTTGGAGCATGTGCCCTGCAAACCTCCTGACGTGGTTGGAGTTTCGCTGAACCGAGCACTTTCTTGTTTCCCCAGATGCAAGTTGCAAGGATTCCTTCGGATTTGCATATCTAAACCCTCGGCTCTCCAAGGCCCTAGGTTTACAAGAGCTCCAGAACAGTCTGCCGCACAGGTTGGGAATCTGGGTCCCACCAGCCCAGCGCTCGGGTGGATGGACGAATTCCGCTCGCACCACGAAACGAAGCTATGGTTGAAACCATTGTTGCATGGGAGTCTGTTCGCTATCTTCCATCAGTACTGATTTGGCTATCCGGCAGTTCGAGCCGAACACACTGCGCACATGCCCAAAAAATAGCCCGTTTCCAAAGGTTTCGAACGTCGCTGCCGCTTTTGGGTGCGTTTCCAACGGCTTGCGCAGGTTTCCTGATTCGTCATGAATGTGCCTGCGACAAAGCCTCTCGTAAGATTTGAACGACCTCCAAGCGGGGATGCTACCAACCAAGCCAATGAAAGAGACTCATGCCGCGGAGAGCCTGAGCTTGGGGCGGGCAGAGTGCTTTCTCTTGCGGTGCATGAGAAGACACACACGCCCCGTCAAGAAAGCGATGGTTGCCGCACTGCGAAGTTGGAGCAGCTTGCTCCGAGCGCAAACTTCACACTTCTGACCCATCAAACCATGCCATAGTGTCGCCAACATGATTATGCCGCGGTTGCAAACCGTGGCAAAAATTGCAGGCACGCTGTAATTCCCTGGCACAGGCGCGCAGTTCGTTCTTTTCAATGCCCAAGGCCGACAGAAGTGCTGCGACCCACCAGGTGCGAGCTGGGCGGTGCTTTGGAGCCACTCGAGATCCAGGTGTCTGGTTTGGTGCATCCCAGTTCTTGCCGTCACTACACCCATTCAACTCTTCGGGCTGGAAATCTCGAGGCAAGGAATCTATGTGCTGTTTGACAAGTTCCATTCAGGATTTCTGGGAGCAATCCTGGATGCCTCTGGCAAACTCCTGAGGTTTCGAACATTGAGTCAATTCCTGTTCCCTGTTCCCACGTCTCATTATTGTGTTTCGGCCTTTTTCACGAAATCAAGGAGATGGGCCATATGTACTCAAGATCCCGGAATCCTGAATCTTTGTACCCGTGGCACTGCTTGAATGGTTGGGGTTTGAGATTTGCTGACTGAGTGCGGTATGAATATGAGCAGTGTTGGTGGTATTTGACCCACGACCATGGGCTTGCTACCTGACAGATTTCCGTTCCGAAAAGCGAATGGTACAGGGACCTTTGGCTTGAACCTGCGGGAGTTTGATTCCCTCTTGAGCGTCAACACTGAGCCTTTCGGAAGATTGCGGTTACAGTTGATTTCCCGCCATTGGTGGCAGAGACAAAACTTGAGCCGAAAGGCCCCACACTGGATTGTGGTTCCTGCTGTTGCCTGTAGCTGGCTTCTTTCCAGGCTGGATGATCCGTAACATCGATCTTACTGTTTGTCACACCCATGTGGTTGAGTTCTTCGCACTCTTGGTGTGAAGCAGCAGCTGAACGACGGCGAAGCAGCTATTTGTTGCCCTGCCGAGAAAGAAGCTTTGTGCGGCAATGGCGCTGTTGATGCTGGATTCCGGACGCCAGCCGTTTCCCCTGGGTGGTTCCCTGGAAGGATCCCTGGAAAGAGTGGGGAAGTGCCCCCTAGACGTATCTTTGCTGTACGTGACTAAGAACATGAGCCATTCGTGGCTGGACCGACATGACGGACAGTCGTGACCCAACCAATAGGTTCAACATGTAGAGTTTCTTGTCCGTAATAGGACAGGCGTCACAGCAAGTTATGTGCCCATGTTTTGTCAGGCTCTCTTCCAGGAACTGGTTGCAAAATGCAGCTAGATCTCTGCTGGCTGGGCTGTTCGAAGGGAATCCGCAAGATCCTTACCTTGGGTTACGCAAGGAGCCGGTCTGGCTTCCCTACTGGGATCATGGAAAATCAAATTGGCCAAGCCTCCATCTTGAACAGATTTCGGCTGATGCAAGGAATATCAAGCTCTGAGTTGTCCTAGCCTATACCTCGAAGCCATTGGTTCCCACTTCTGCGATACCAGGGAACCTCCCCGAGGAACTGATTTGGAAGGCCTTGCAGCCAGGATGGCTAGTCAATTCTCAAGTTGAGTTTTGGGATTAGTCTCATGGGTTGGGTTTTAGTCAACTATATAATACATAGTTATTTGGGTTAAATTGGCAATCAATTCGTGAACCATATATTATAGTTGTTTGGTTTACATTCCCTCGGGCTCTCTGTAAGGAATAGTCACCTACATTCCCATATGCGGGCTCTGAGAGGGCACGGACCACATGTACGGCGCGAGGAGGTACATTATCGAAACTGTCAGCTTATCGGGCGATCAATGCGGCCCATTCAAGCTCAAACATACACGTGAGAAACAAGCATGTGACTCCACGCCACGTAAGTACTAAAAGAGGACAACATGGGGAACCGCAGCAAGCGCATCCATGCCCATTTGCTAGACTTTTTTGAGGGCCAGGACTTGCATCCAAATGATGTCCCAGTGGGCCAACGCATATGGCCATACGCATAGCACGCAATATGCCAGACCCGAGCTGATCACCGGCATCATCGCGCGCATAGGCAATGAAACGCCCTATGACAGTCAGTAGGCTTTCTCGAGTGCGAACAGATCGTTTTCTGTATTTAACGCCTTGAGCTGCTGAGGGATATCGTGATGAACCTTGATCTGCGAGGCCAATAGGGGCATCACGGTCGAGGACACCACCGATATACTACAGCGCTTGTCATTTCAGTTTTCGACACGTGCTGTTTTGATCGATACAATGATTATACATTTGCCCGGAATTCCGCGAAGCTGGCCGGAAAATACAGCCTGAACACTGAACCCCCCTGGCCCTGCATCCCTGCATGCCCGCGTGGGCTAGCGCTGCTTTGCACGAGCCGCAGCTTTGCAAGAGCCGCTCTCTCATCGTTGAGCTGGCGTGGCTTGACTCATCGAGCTCCGACACCGGGAGCCCGCGCGAGGATGTCAACGGGCCGCCTTCTTCTGGTTTGACGACAATGCCCCCGACATCAAGAACCATTAGCGAGAAAACGAAGAGTCTGAACAATAAAGGGACCTGACTCACCAGGAGCGCTTGCAGCAAGCGATTCTCCAGTCTTTCCACCCAAGCACGTTGCTCAGCGTGCCTTTCCTCCGGAGGCTATGACCATCCTCAAAGATGGGCCAGCTCAGCATCGGGTGGCACGAGGCGTTCCCAGTGTCGGAAGCTGAGGTCCCTTGATGCCATAGCGGTGCTCGTGTGGCAGACCTTGGGACATCTGGCATTGCTGGGCTTGCAGCGAATACAGCTGCTGCCACACCCCGCGCCTGTGTTAAAGGAGGTTCTGCCAAAGAAGGGCGTCTGAGCTGACGCAGCTTTGGGGAGCGGTGGACCTTCTCAGAATGATGCGGAGGAGGCCCCTGACCAGCTGAATGTCGCACTTCCAGAAGCCACCCCGCATTCGCAGACACACGGCTTGGTGCACAGCTCCCGCAACCAGCGGTTCTGCACGACCAACGCGCCCAGCTTCGAACTGCCTGACCCGGGATTGCTGGCCCCTGCTTTGCACAGTTGTTGCCGTACATAAAGCTTGGCAGGGGGTCTGCTCAGGGATGCTGACAAGGTCTGCTGAGGAGTGCACATGGTCCACAGTGTGCGCAGGGGACGCCCCGTTCTTGCCAAGCCTTTCGGACGCAGCTTAAGACCAACCCCCAATGATTAGCAGATTATGCGGCGGATTGCAGACTGTGGGTTGCGTGGATTTTCGTAGGTTTTGACCTACAATTTACAGCATGGACTAACAACGCTTAAGTTCGATTACATCAATCGACTACTGGTATGTGTCTCCGAGGCCCTTCTGATTTGTCTTGATGAAGATGTGATGGTGGTGGTGGCGGTGGCATCGGCGGCCTGCGTGGTGGTGGTGGTGGCGGCGGCGGCGCCGGCGCCGGCCTTTTGCTGTGTTGGTGGTGGTAGCGGCGGCGGCGGTGGTGGTGGTGGTGGCGGAATGGTGTGGTGACTGCCCTTGTAAGCCGGGGCTTTTGCAAAAATAAGGACGCCTGATTTGGTGAGATGTTGTTTTGGATTTGGTTTGCCCGCTTGATCCCATCCGGACTCGACCAAGGAGCAATGGTCATTTCGCATTTTTAGGTTGCAATTGGTGAGCGCGTGTCCTTTACAAGAACCTTTATTCACCCATGTATGCTAAGGCGTTTGCTGGGAGTCTGTCTGAGGCAAGAGCCTTCCGGCACAACCCCAGAGCAACGCATTGCTTTGTGGATGAAGAGTGCGTGGGGGTTGTCAAGCAATGGTGCCGCAGAGTGCGTGGCATCTTGCCTGCTCGCCATTGCTTGAATGTGGGGTGGTGGTGGATTTCAAGTGTAAATGTGCGCTAGATGTCATGCGAAACAGACTTTGCATGCACGTTAAGTGGCCCTTATGGACGTATTAGTTTTTGCGCGCGTTGCAAGAACACTGCAGGTCGACTTCTGGAAGCACGCGTCATGGCGAGATGGATGATCAGGCTGATGTGCCAGAACCAGCAGATTCCTGAACAAAGTGGGAAGGCTCAGCAGTCTGATTTGCCGGAAAACATGCACTATCGTGCGCGGTCTCTCGCAAACCGCGGACCTATGTATTCAACATCGGGTGTCTGTGTAGGGCACGCCTGTTAATTTATTAATGTAGGTCATAGTCGGCCACGCCTGAGCCCGAGGCATTGATAGTCTATTTGTCAACTACTTTGTTTCGGGTTGGGACTTGGGTGCGTCAGTAATCCCCAAAGTTGACTTCGTCCCGTTTTTCAGCGCAAAAAGCCGTGCCAGCTTGCAGCGGCTGCTTTTGCTGGGGATGCAGTGCCTGCCGTTCGCTTAGTCGCATGGGCGAAAGTCCTTGGTGGAGACGAAGCGGCAGGTTAGCTCAAAGCGTCCTATTATCCAAGATTGGCGTGCCTTCCTTTTGCACGCCTTTTTGGGTTGCGTTCAAGGCAAACCAAGGGAAACAGACTTGTTTCGGGGGGGGTGGGTGGGGAGTTCCTAACATAGGTTTGATGTTGCAGTTCTTGAGCCATGGCCACCCGAAACTAGTTTCTAGCGTCTTCTTTGCAAGAAGTTTGCGTAAGCCACTTCTACCAGAGTTGTCTCCGTAGATTTCATGATTGGATACCAGGCATCCAAACAACACACGCAGCCAACATGTCATATGTGTTTGTGTGATCATGCGTTTGCTTGCTTGCTTGCTTGTTTGCTTGCTTGACCCTCTGTGCCTTTGTTCCTCTTTGCGTTTGCGTTTGTGTGTTCGTGTGTTTGTTTGTCTGCTTGCTTGTTTGGTTTGATTTGATTGATTGATCGACGGATTGGTTGATTGATTGACTGGTTGATTGTTTGATTTGATTTCATTTGATTTGTTTTGATTTGATTTGATTTGATTGATTGATTGATTGATTGATTGATTGATTGATTGATTGGTTGATTCCTTGATTTGATTGATTGATTTGATTGATTGATTGATTGATTGATTGATTGATTGATTGATTGATTTATTGATTTATTGATTGATTGATTGATCGATTGATTGATTGATTGATTGATTGATTGATTGATTGATTGATTGATTGATTGATTGATTGATTGATTGATTTGATTGGTTGGTTGATTGATTGATTGATTGATTGATTAATTGATTGGTTGGTTGGTTGGTTGATTGATTGATTTGATTTGATTTGATTGATTGATTGATTGATTGATTGGTTTGGTTTGGTTTGGTTTGATTGATCTGGTTTGATTTGAGTTGATTTGATTTGATTGGTTGATTGATTGGTTGGTTGATTGATTGACTGCTTGATAGATTGATTGATTGGTTTGTTGATTCGTTGATTCATTGATTTGATTAAAATGATTGATTTGATTATTGATTGGTTGGTTGGTTGATTCATTGATTGCTTGCTTGCTTGCTTGCTTGCTTGCTTGCTTGCTTGCTTCCTTGCTTGCTTGCTTGCTTGCTTGCTTGTTTGCTTGCTTGCTTGCTTGCTTGCTTGCTTGGTTGTGTGTTTGTTTCTTTGTTAATTGCGTGTTTGTTGCTTGCTTGTTTGTTTGTTTGATTGTTTGTTTTGCTGGCTGGATGGCTGGTTGTGGTTGCTTGCGTGCTTACTTGTTTGCTTGCCTGTTTGTTGGCTTGTGGGCCTGTCCACTGTCGGTCAGTCGGTCGGTCGGTTGGCCGGTCTGTTGTTTGTCAGCGTCCGTCCGTCTGTTTGTGTGTCTGTCTGTGTGTCTGTCTGTCTGTTTCTCTATGTTGTTCTGTTTGCACAGATTTGAACTTTTCTGGCAGGGGGCAGGGGCTTGGTCGATTTCAGAGGCTTTATTTGCAACTGGCATCTTTTGCCCAGGCTCCCAAATGAAGCCTGAACCGCTTCACGTCGCGTGGCGCTGGCGAGTGTTGAGCAATGCGGACAGATTGTTTGTTGGCTTGCAGGGATGAGCAGGCGACCACGGAATGGCAATTTTGCCCAGATCTTACACAGACCAACGAGCAAACTAGCAAACTTGGAGGTCTGAGGTCTGAGCAAATTGGAGGTTTCCAGGAACCACTCGGATTGTTACGGGGCAGTAATCTACTCACAATCTAGGCTTTACATAATTTCTGTTTTTTGTCACGCATCCGCAACTGGGTGCAAATATTTAATGGGTCATTGTGGCCCCCAGATTGAGTTTCGGGCTCTGAAGGGTATGGAACCTGGATAGTTTGAGAGGCACAAACCATTCAGTAAAATCAATGCTCGCAACCAGCAAAATGGCTTCGGATTTCGGAAAATCACGACTCCGGCACTAAGGGAGATTTGCTCCTACGTTTTGTGAGATTTTGCCCACAGACTCCCAGACCGATGGCAATGCTAGGAATGATATGTGTAAATGCCAGCCCTCCATAGTTGCAGCCACAACAAAGCTGTCCCTTAGCAAGTTGCTTCATCTGTGCCATCCTTGTAGTGTTGCCTGGCAAAATTCTAACACACAGCCTTACCACTCCGCCAGTTTCAATTTGTGACCCGTCGGTGCTTCTGTTCTCCCACCATAGGCGGGCTGCAACATGTGCAGCAATTAGCCCACTCAAGTTTCGTTTTCAGAGGACCCCAACGCTACTTGGGGCACCCAAAATGGGTTACCCTGGTGGGGCCCTGGTAAATGGAAACAAGGCCAAAAATTTGCGGCTCCTGGTGGTTTGATTTTGACCCACACCCACTTGTTGCATGGCTGATCCAGCATAGGGCCCACAATCATGGTGATTTTGGACATTCTACTTGCTCAGCAAAAAGAGTGGAGGAGTGGCCCTTCGATGCCAGGTTCTCCTGCAAGAGTTTGGAGCGGCCAGCACGGACCAAGGCGGAAGTCTCAATGAGACCTGCGGGCTTTGCATGCGGGTATCCCAGACACCTAGTGGTGCCCTGCTGGTTTTTGTGTTCGGGTCTTGAAATTCAACTACGAAAACAGGCCAGGTGATTTCCCCAGCAGCCCCGGAACTTTCTACCCAGAAATAAAAGGTTAGCCTTTTGGCTTCACTCAAAATGGACCAAAATGGTACATCCAAAAGTCAACAGGTCGGCTTTGGGCAAGTGAGAAGGGGTCCGAGTCCCCAGCTCGAGACAATCTTCATCGGCAAATATGGGGGTCTGGGGGGGGCCATGTTAGTTGCTGCGAGAGGCAGTTCAGCTGGCCAAGAGGGTCTACAGGCCTACGGGTGGTCCTTGAAGACCCGTGTTAGGTGTCCGTGTGGTTTTCTTTCCAAGCCACCCAGGGTTCTCTATTTTGAGTCAGACCCCGCATTCCTCAGTGGCCCGGCCGAGAAGATCTTTGTCTTTGATCTTCAATTGTGGCAATCAGGAGTAGCGAGGCATGTTGACACGAGTGTTTGGAGCTTGCAATCGTCTGAGAGTTCCCAATGTGACGGGCCTTTGGGTTCCTGCAGGCCCCTTGACAACCACGCAGGTGAACGAGCCAAGGCTGCAAGAGTGCCACAGTGCAAAAGACACTCCCTGTGGAAGTTGAGGTTTCGGGGGTCCTGGTTTGGACCATGTTCCTTTGAAAGGGACCGGATCCCTATCAGGTTCCGGCTGCTAGTTGCTGGGAGGAAAATTCATTTCCGCTTGTAGAGTGGCAAGCGCAGGGCATCGTCCCGCAGCAGGGCAAGGCCGTCTTTGGCGAGGAGGGGAGGGAATCGGGCGAGGCTATAACATGTTGGGTTCTGTTGGAAGTCGAAGGGACATCACAAGTCTTTGTGACCAAAGGCGAACATTTGTTACCCTTTGCCTTTCTGGTTTTTTGCTTCATTATTATTTTCAACAGGCAAAACAGCTTACTGCTTGCAGGGGCTCAAAGTCTGGCACAGTTTTGAGGTTACAACATGTTGGGTCCTTTTGAATGGAAGTCAACGGAATCACATATTAGCTGGGTTTCCACATATTGAGGCAAGCCAGTATGCTTTGTCATGTCGTGCTTTGCTTTGCTTACATGCTGCGCGTGTGCTCAGTTTCAATGATGCAGAATTATATCTAACCATCCATCATTTCATAGTCTTCCCGTTTTGGCATGCCCCCCCCAAAAAAAAAGAAAGAAAGAAAGAAAGAAAGGAAGAAAGAGCACAAGAATGAACAACAGAAACAAGATAGACAACATCCTGCAAGCTTCCCAAGTACCGCAAGGGGCTGAGCTTTCTTGAGTCGAAAGAGCTGTACGCATGGAAGCATGGACTGCTCCATGCCTTGGAAGCCTTGGAACGAAAACGAAGAGGTTCTGCCCACGGAAGATTTCTACACAATGTATGGGGCAAGTTTTGGGGTAAAGCCAGCTCATAGTAATGATCCTTTGCTCGATAATCAAATTCTTATTTCAGGTTTTGGACATATTGCAACATTTGCAGACTGAATGCCAGGCTGGAAATTCGGATGCGCTTTGCTTGCAATATCGAGGGCTATTGCAGGGGGCTCCTTTCACATCAGCTTTCGCTCAGCCGTTTGACATCTCGGCTCCAAGTGTTCCTGGGCCGTGGCTCAGATTTCCGAAGGTCTCGCTATGGAAGCTCGGCTGTCTATGAAACCCTACATCGGCCGAAAGTGGATGCGGGGGTTGATCAATACTCCATTTAGGGCCCCCAAATGACCATGGGTAACTTGTCTCATTTAGTTGGAAATGTCATCTGTTTAGTGGACTTTCCCAATGGTCATCCCATGTATTACGGACCTTTTGATCAACCCTCATGTGAAGGTGAAACATTGGCCCAGGGAGGTTCCAAGAAGGGATCCTTCTAGGCCGGTGGCTTAACCTGGAGTTTTCTTCCCAAAGAAGTGCGCACGACGATTATTTCATGGTCAAGACGTTGCTAGTTTTATGTTGTGGGTTCCAGGCGGAGTGGTTGAAGCTGCGGGCACTGTTGCATGGCTTGCGGCAGAGGTGGACTCCCTAGTCAGGCACTATGTCAAGAAAGTTCTACTTGAAGGGGCTGACGTGGGAGTTTGAGTATCCAGACATGTTGCCCTGGTGCTTGGTCATCGAATCTACACAAATCTGCCAAAGTAGTGCAATCAGTTGCGCGCGTGCTCTTTTGGTGGATGCTTGACTTCAGGATTTCATCAGTAGCCTCGAGCGCTGGACGAAAACAGTTTAAGCAACCAGCCCCTGGTTCCCTCTGAAGCGAAACAAACGGAAGCGGTTGAAACAATGGTGGGTCAATCATGTGGGGCTTGATCAATATTCCATTCAGGGCCTGCAGTTTTGTGACCAAGGGTAACTGTGAAAGTGGAGTCTTTTTGTCGTCGCTTCCCCCATGGTCATCCCATGTTTTTTTTTCACGGACCTGATCACGTTCAACAGGTTGGCGCGAGCCCTCACTGGAGGCTTCCACATGGAACCGACAGCACCGAGCTGAGGGGCACCCTGTCCCCGTGTGCGCCAAGCGCCATGTAGGAAATATAAACCTTTCTGTGATACATACGGGGTGTCCATGGTGTCCTTCTTGAACCCGCTTGAACGCTGGACATGGGATTGGTCAATCTTACCAGGTGACCCCGAACGTCCGTGTGTATTTTTTTGGTGAGGTTTGAAGGGAAATCAAGTGCCACCATTTTGGGGGTCTCCCAAAAAAAACACGCCCTATCCTTTGAACTCGGCGGTTTCTGTTCCCCTAAGGAGTGTCACTACGAACTCCACTACAAGCACAGCTTTCTACAGGCGGAAGAGGCACGGCTCGCTTGCGTCTGCACGCTTTATCCCTACTCCGGCGCACCCCAAGATTCCACCAAAGATAGGCAAACAAGATGTCCAGAAACAGGGGTTCCTCAATTCGTCTTTTTTGGGACCTCCACAAGTGGCGATCAATTAAATGGAACCCAGCAGTAAATTGATCAGCTTTTGGCGGGACCACAGCGATCCCTGAACAACAGGTCTAGAATCCCCCCCCAACAACGTCCGCGTTGAAACCTGTCAAACACGCCCCCGGCCCCTTTTCTTGTGGATCTTGCCCTGTGTGCCATGGTCCCAAGACCGCGTTACACGGGGTTGGACTGATGTCATGGGCTCCCAAGTATTGTGTGTCTGTGTGCGCTCGTGTACGCGTGTTTTTTCAAGGAATAGTTGCAGATAATGATACACTGATCCCTCCATGCCTTGAAAGCTGAGCTCCACCATTTGCATCCCCGCTAACCTCCAAACCACCAATCCAAACCGCCAATTCTTGAAGCACACGTCCGCCACTTGGACACCGAGAGTCAGCCCCAACTCATTTTGGATTTTGTTTATTCCCCGTAGGGTATCTTGCTCCCAGGAATCCCTGCAAGTTGAGATCACCACGGCCAACTTGACTTTGCCCAGTGAGATTTGGATTGGTCCCAATACCAGGACTCTTCGTCTTCATTGGGTGTTTGGCAGCAATTTTGGGGGCCCTTTTTGGCATGCCCTTCAAAAGGGCTACACAAGGCGGAAGGGTCAACAAAGGCAATCTTCTTGACAGCCCCTCTCATGGGGATAATCATTGGGAAGGACTCGGTTGCCCAAAGCCCGAGGTTTCAACCAGTTGAATGTCCCGTTTTGATCCATGGCTAGCTGCAGCAAAAAATCATCACCCTATGTCCACCTCCTTTGGGAAGGTCAGAGGCTGTTTAAAGCAGCGCGAATAGTGACCCGTGGCCTGAGGAGCTCCACCGAGCGCCGTAAGCTTAAACAACCTTCAATGCGTGTCCCTTGAAAGCAAATTGGACCAGGGACCACGCGAATTCAAAACACGTCTTGCAGCCAGTTCCTTTGTGTTTGGAGGGCCTTCCTGATTGAAAATCCCTACATACAGCGTTCCAATTCTTGGGGTTTTGGGAGATCTGATTCCCTTGAAGGAAGTCACCAGTTCGATGGGCTTGGGGCCGCAAGTTGTCTGCCTTACATCGGGGTCGCTTTCTGTGCCAGGGAAACCCAAGGTCTTGGGAATCACAGAAAAAGCGGTCTTCCACGTGGGGATCTTTAACCACCCACTTGGGGGCTGGTTCTGGCGGGGGGGGGGCGGGGGTTGGGCGGTCGCTTTGGCTTCCCCCGTCGCCAGGAAGTGTCTTGCGCATCTCGTAGTCAGAGCGAGCCGCCTCGGAGCAAGGACTGGCCAATGGAATGGGAACCCATTCATGCTACCCTCCCACCAAACATGGAACTGACGTTCGGGTGGTTCTGGGGTTGGACCATTTTCCGTTTACGGTGACCGGGTCTCTGTCAGGTTCCAATTGGTGGGAGGTGAGTTTTGGTGTAGTTTTGGAGGATTGTACTGTACTAAATCAGGGGTAGCTCTCTTTTCACGGTCCGGTCGGGATCAATCCAAAATCGATTTCTTTGACTGGTAGGGTCCTCTGAGAGCAAATCGAAGATAGCATGTATAAACCCCAGGTTGATTAGAAAGTGTCCATCCATCCCCATAACAGTTCGAGGGAGAAAATAGAGAGGACAGTCAGATGCCCCCCTAAGTAGTCTTTAGGTTTACTGTTGGCTTCGTATTGGCTTAGTAGTGCCTAGAGTTGCCTTAGTACTTGAATAGTCTTGGTGTAGCACTAAGTAGTGCAGTGCTAGTGCAAATGTTGGGGAGACTTGTTTTGGTTTGGGCAACAGTTTCTTGTATTCAGTACCCTTGTCTTTTCCCGAGGAAGTGACTAATTTGAAACTTTTTCTATTCGGTAATCGGTGAACGACATTAGAAGGCATCCGCCACTTTTGGGGGAACACCCTTAAAGCACCAGGGTGATTGATCTGGGGCCTGCATGATCGGCATGCAACAGGTATATCATGGTGCATGGTTTGTGTTTCACGCAGGGTTCAACAAGCGAGTCGTATATTTTACTCTTCCCATTCAACTGGAGGGCTCTGTCTTGCTAATTCCCTGCTTGGCAAAGATGAAGGTCTGCTGCCCGATGGCCTTTCTTGTTCCTTTCTTGGGCACAAGCTGCCGGCTACCGGGCCAGTGAGTCAATGATCTATATTTTGCTTCATGGCGCAGAGGGGAAAGGCCGAAAGCTGGGCAGAGTCTCTGAATTTTGGGGATCAACATGTTTTGCAGATATCCTCACCCTGAATTGCTTTATGGGGCCAACATGGGCCAACATAATTATGCTTGAAATATTATTTGCAGTAGTCTGACCGGAAACTCAAATAGACACCGACGTTTCCAGCATTGCTTCAGGCGGGCAGCTCAAATGAGGTGGAACAAGTAGGACCCCAAATGTGTGGTTCCTTTGTTGCCTTCCCTTTGAACGAACCCTAAACCGGGCACCATCAAACAAGCACAGCCCCCAATTGGCTGATCTAGTCTGACTGCCAAAGTTCAGCCTTGCCCCAAGCAACGGCCAGTTGTTTTTGAAAGCGGCAAAACTGATACTTCTCAAGGCTGTTGCCCGAGACGGAGTATCCCTCAGGATATGGGTCTGTCTTTGTTTAGGGGACCCCTCCAAAATTGTGGCTTTCCTTTGGTTTCCCTTTAAGACAGTCACAAAGTAGGTACCCTCAACAAGAAACCACACCCAAAATTATCCTGTTACTCCAAGCACTAAGCCAATTAGCTGATTTAACACAATCGATAGGCACCTACAATGCTCCCCAGAACTGTTGCTTTCAACAGACACCACGCGCGCTGTTGTCTTCAAAGCTGTATCAACAAAAGCATCAGCTGTACACAACCCCTACAAAACGCATAACAAACACATTTGTGCGAAAACCAAGGTTTTCCTTGGAGACCCCCGCTATTGTTCGGAGCTTGTGTTACCCTGCCAGGCCCTTCCAACAACTTGTGTTTTCCATTTCGGGCCATCTAAACGCAACTCGGTTCTCAAGGTTCTCAAAAATGACGAAGACTTCCGATCGAGTTGCTGGGCTTTAGTCACTCTTTGGGTTTGGACCGTTTCAATTAGCGGTAGATATGGAGTTCAGACTGTTGTGGCCAATCCACTCAGGAAGTGAGATGAACACAACATAGTTGATCATCCTGCTTAGGTTTTTCCCACACCAGCACACAATTTCCCACCCGTGCCTCGCTTTGAGCTTGAGCCAGTCGAGGACTTGGAGGAAGCAGAGGATGCCTTGAACCAGAAGAGTCGCATGAAGAACTACGCAGCAGGCGCGCCGCGCTCGGAGGGGAGAGGCCCAAGCACCGATTCGGGGGTGTAACGAGCGAAAGCCATATTCGGATCCTTTTTACTTGGGGATCCCGGGAAAAAGAAGAGCAGCTTTTGGAATTAGAGTAAACAAAAAATGAAGATAGATTGATTGCGACACTTCTGATTCTTCAATTTCCGTCTCGACTGCTTAAGCACACGGTTTTCAGTTTTTACTCAGGTGCGGTAGACCTGAGTGCCACGTAGGCAGGGTTGAGTTTGTCAGCACGCCTGGTCATTGTCTCCACCGTTCATTGTGTCACCGGATGTTTAGGGCACGATCGCACCACAAATTCTCCATGGGCTTCGGATTCACGTGCCCCACTTGTTTGTGTTTCGGGAGCTGCTCATGTTAAACCAAAGTCTACTAACTAGGCTGGACTCTGGGAACCTTTCTGCGTGTTTCAGCTGGATCCAAACATGTAGTTCACTTTGGCTTCTCATGTTTAGCAGCGTTTTTTTTTTTTTTTTTTTTTTTTTTTTTTTTTTTTTCGGAAGCCGATGTGAGCGATGCATTTAGATCCAGCTGGAACAGGCAAGGTTCGCGAGGAGGATAGTGCATTCCACTAGAACCCAGAAGGCCAACCTTGTGACCCATGCCAAAAGCACGAAGCTCGCTGGTGGGATGTGGTCATGCTGTGCATTGACTCATGCAACTCTGCAATGTTTGATGGATGGCTTGCATACATGGAAAACATGTCAAAATGGGGTGGGATCCCCAAAATGGTGGGTTTTCGTTTTAGTTTCCCTGCTTGAACACCAACCCAAACAGGGCACGCTCAACAAAACTCACGGTAGTTATTCATTCTAAAAAGGGGTGCCCATTCAGCTTAACGAGTTAAACATCCGACTGGCTTTGCCTAAAGAAACCTCTGGCCACGCAAAAAGTTCGCCGTCGTAGTTCTAGAATGGCTCGGGCATTGTTCCCCAAATGGAGATGTTTGTTTTTTGTTTTTCTGGATGGGAGACGCCGGTGGGTTTACTTTTCCATTACTCGGCGACAGCAATTTGGATGTAAGGGTACTCTCGTAGACCTGTTGGTCCGACAGGGGATCCAAGGGCTTCACGCCACAGCTGCACTGGCGCGACAGCCCAAGACGCAAACCTTCCTGCTTTGCCGGAGACAGCTCAGCGCAAAGGTTTTGCGAAGTACAACAGTACAAAAGCCACGCAAATACACGCATGTTGGCCGCCGGCCACGAGAGATTCACAGAGGCACCTTCTCAGCCTGGCAGAGGGGTGGAGAGAAAGAAGGCCAACAGAGAAAGATACTTTGTTTTAACCATCTATCCTTGCAGCGAAATGGCACATGGTCCAATGGCCGTCTGAAAATTATGTTGAGCGGCTTCCTCATGCCGTTGCATTCTGCATGGGAGGGTCCAACGTGCCGCCACCACCACCATCAGCATCGTCATTGTCATCATCATCAGCATCATCGTCATCATTACCATCAGCAGCAGCATCATCATGTTTTGGGGTGTCTTCCGCGTCAAGTGTTTGTCCCTCTGTCCAATCTCGAGCTCAGCTCCGCGTTATTCAACGGATAAGAGAAGAAGCCTCAGATCACGTCGCAAAGCCACGGTCCATTCGAGACCATGGCCCCTTAGCGAGGTGTTATGTTCTTGACCAGCAAAGATTGATCATATCCTGGCCGCTGGCTGATTGAGAATCTGGGTTTGTTTACCTTAAAGGAAGGGAACACCATCACTTGTACTTTGTGATTGAGTCTGGGTTCTTTTGCCGGTCCCGTGCTTTGGGGTTTTGCAGCGGCCGTAAGCCATCATCCTGGCAGGTCTCTCCCAACAGCTGCGAGCAAAAGCAGGTCTCGACAGCAAGCTGGGTGGACAATAGCGCCTCAGCTGCATGGGGAGGACAATAGCGCCTCAGCAGCATGGGGAGGCTTTGATGGAGACAAGCGGGACAGCCTGCCAAAATGACTCAGACATCCATATAAACGGTATAAATATAGATAATATAATATGCATGTATATTGTATATACATGCCATTTGCACGCTTCAAAGAATTGCCAGGAGTGATGCGCAGATCAACGAGGTAGCTAGTGTTTAGCTTCAAATCAACACGTCTTTGTGGGTCTTTCGACAGGCCCGATTCATTAACGGGAGCCAACCCAACAGCCAGGCGGTCGCTCCGACTGCCACCCACCCGGCGAAGCCATAGCCCGGTTAGAGAAGACTCATCAAGTATGCTGCAGTGGGCGCTCTTGACTTTTAGCATGCACTGCAATTCTTTCTCCAGACGTTGCAACTCAAGCACTGGCTTTCAAGAGGTGTTGCGTTTCTTCCGGAGTCGATCTGCTTGATGCTTTCCAGATGACAATGGAATCCGCATAATTTACGGCCAGCTCACTGGGAGTAAAACGAGGTCAAGGTAAAGATCCTTCACTTGGGGATCCAATCTTTCTTTCAGTTTTTGTGGACTTGTTGTAAGATTTGCTGGTGGAATGATGGAACGGTATTGAGTGCCATGGTTTTGGTCAAGATTCCGGTTTCTTTGTCCAACCCCAAAGGCAGCGAGAGAAAGCTCTTCTTCAGCCAGCCGTAGGGGCTGACTGCCGCGGTTTATCAGCTTTCGGTCACAGGTCTCCGTGAAAGGAGAGGACGTTCGCATGGTTCAGGGAGTGATGTGTGCCACTCACTCGCCCAAGGCGAATCGACCTTTCGACCTGTTGGATTTGCCATGTTGGTACATTTGTTTGGTGAAGGTGCCAACAATTTAACCTTTTTACTGGGTTCAAACTGGGCATGGCCATGGATCCCTGGGAGTTTGGACCAGGGAAGCATGGCCATGGCCAGGAGAGTCATGGAACCAATTCAAATGAAGGCCGTATGGATCCCATCCATTTGGCCTTGAGGTTTAGCCGTGGGCAGGAAGAGATTTGCCAGTGTCGTTATCTGGAGTAGCACCGTTGGTGTTTTTTGGGGGAATCCTGGCTGATCCGTAGCTTGTATCATTCAGTGGCTATCAAGGCATGAGCAACATGCCTTTTGTGTTTATCTTGAGCATGAGAGCTGCATGATGGGAAGCACGCATCGCTTTCCAGATGTCCCAACCGTCATATGAAGAGCGAGGGCTGTGATTGTTGCACTGATACATATGGGGGTTCATCAAAAGGTCCGAAATACATGGGGTGACCATTAGGGAAACCACCAAGCAAGATTCAACTTTCACAACTATATGAACAATGTTACCCATGCCCATTTTGGGGCCAGGAATATTGATCCACCCCCCCCCCCATATACCTTAAAGATAATATAGTGGTTAGGTACAGAAACCCATGGGTCTCGTGGAAGTTCCAATAGGTCTGTAAGATAGCCAGTTTGAAGATATTGGTGGACTGATCCTATTGTCATTTGCCCAGATCGCAGATCAGCTTGCTGCAGGGGGATATTCCGCCCGCCTGCTCATAAGATGCATTGACTGTGGCTGATTTCATTCGCTTTCTGTCAGGATGTGACATCTGTGGCAAGTCGCCTCAGCCGAATGCCTGCAAGCGTGCCTCGGCAACACTGGTGCTTCTGCTTGGGAGAAGCCTTTTGAAGCCTTTTGTTCTTTGCAGCTCCCATGCATCGGCTGTGGCAGAGTCAAAACAAGAAGCAAGAGTCTGGGAAGATCGCTGCCAAAGTCAAGTTTTTAAGGATGCTCCGGTTTGCTTGAGGAGCGCCTGTGTGCAAAGCAGTCCTTGTTCAGATTGTGGAGAAATCAGGCTGTGCATTCTACCCGTGCCCTGCATGAACCCTGCATCTCAGCTTGCACTCCGTACCTTCCAGCGCATTCAATCCTCGCCCTCGGCAGAACATGGAGTGCAACCACAATTCAAAGCAGCGCGCGCATGCCAAGGAATTTTCCTCGGCATGGCGGGGATCCCTTGCCTGTCAAGTTCGGACTACATTTGCTTAAGTATTCCAGTCAGGAATCACTTGGTCGGACATCCTTGTCATGTTTTGATATCACAACCAAGGGAATCATCTCTGGCGCCGTTGACATTGGCTGCCCTGCGACTCACTCGCGCCCTCAACCTGTCTCGGTGCTTCGTTGCCACCTCACTGAATTCAAAGGTAAGCAAAGCCACGAACACCGCCCGATCAACACATGTTCCATCATTTTCGTAAATCTCAGAAACGACCCCCCCCCAAGTGCATGGAGTCAACCTGCAACCGCACCGGGGGGAGTGTTTCATGAAAGACTCACTTGCCCAAAGCGCATCGACCTTTTGACCTTTTGGATTTCCCGTGTTGGTTCATTTGTAGTGAAGAAGCCAAAAGTTAAATCTTTTACCGGGTCCAAACTGGGCGACTAAGAAGAGCCTTGCGCCAAAACGCCATTTCAATTTGGCCTTTTCAGCTTCAGACGGCGATTAGCCCACGGTTGCTTAGGGGGGGGTTCAAGAACCTCGGCATGGCTGCTGATGTTTCCTGGTGACACGAAACACCAGCTTCCAGGCAATGAACATGAGCCTGCTCGCAGGGGTGTTCGCATCAAATGGAGGGTAACTCTGTACTGTTGCAAATTCTACACTAAGATCCGTGCTGGATCTTTGTTTGCCCTCTTTCCAATATTGGAAGTGGACGTTTGGGGTTCCCCAGCAGTAACATAATCTTCCAACACCCTCCGGTCAGCTTCCATGACT
Source organism: Effrenium voratum (assembly GCA_963377175.1). Taxonomy (NCBI): domain Eukaryota; class Dinophyceae; order Suessiales; family Symbiodiniaceae; genus Effrenium; species Effrenium voratum. The sequence goes on from CAUJNA010000283.1 coordinate 236,109, forward strand.
GTTGGGGGAGGGTACTTCACTGTTGTTGCCACATTTCGAGGTCTTTGTGTTGTTTTTGTTTCTGTTTTCCTGTCCATTTTTAGTAGGGGGCTCTAAAAAAAGCCAAGTTCCTTACTACCATACAGGTTTCAGTTGCTGTTAGGTCTTCTTCTTTTTTAGAAAGAGGGCGGCAAACAACCGCGTGTTTCATTCTTACTATGTGTATTAGTTATAAAACAAAGAAGGACTTCTGAAAAAAAGAAGACCACCATGCCGTGTTTGGACGCTTTGGTTTTCCGTCCAGTTTTAGCATTCGGCTGCCATAAGCCACGGGTTGGAGTCGAAGTTCTCCGAGGCCCAGACTCCGGGCGGGTGATCCGCACCGGAGCGGGAGCTTAGTGGCGGCATGGCGAAAGACTCAGCGCTGTTTTTTTTTTTTTTTTTTTTTTTTTTTTTTTTTTTTTTTTTTTTTTTTATGCATATATAATAAGTGATACATTATATAAGAATATAGTATAATTAATATAACATAATATAATATAATGTAAAACAACACAATATAACACAATAGCATATACAATACATATTTCCCTTTCAAAATAATTACTAGGAAATGGAGCTCTTTTGTTTGTTTTGAACTCCCAACAACCCTCGGACCCCCCACAACCCTTCCGGAACTCTGACCCTCACCAAGTTGCCTCTTGATTCGATGGACAAAACCTGGCAATGTCCAGATCCCAGTTGCCACTAGGCATCCAGCCATTGTCCTTTTCTGCAAAGGGTGGCTCAATTGGTCACCTACTATACTCTTGAGTGATGAGTGAGTCTTGGGGGGTGGGGGGGGGGCGGACGGGCAGGCAACTTGGTGAGCGGCTGGTGGGTGGGTGAGTGGGTGAGTGAGTCAGGTTGCTTGCTTGCTTGTTGGCTTTGCTGGCTTGCTTGCTTTCTTTGCGTGCTCGCTCGCTTGTTGCCTTGCTTGCTGCTTAATTTGCTTGCTTCTTGATTTGCTTGCTTGCTTTGCTTGCTTGCTTGATTTCTTTGCTTGCTGGCTGTCTTGCTTCTTTGCTTTGCCTTGCCTTGCCTCGCCTTGCCTTGCTTGCTTTGCTTTGCTTTGCTTTGCCTTGCCTTGCCTGCTTGCTTGCTTGCTTGCTTGATTTCTTTGCTTGCTGGCTGGCTTGCTTCTTTGCTTTGCTTTGCTTTGCCTTGTCTTGCCTTGCCTCGCCTCGCCTTGCTTGCTTTGCTTTGCTTTGCTTTGCGTTGCTTTGCTTTGCTGGCTGGCTGGCTTGCTTGCTTGCTTGCTTGCTTGTTTGCTTGCTTGCTTGCTTGCTTGCTTGCTTGCTGGCTTTGCTTGCTTTGTTTGCTTGCTCGCTCGCTTGCCTCCCTTCTTGCTTCTTTGCTTTGCTTTGCCTTGCC
>CAUJNA010000283.1:242500-274797 GCA_963377175.1 Effrenium voratum
TGTTGGCGGTCGAAATATCCTTGAATGCTGAGGGGGGGTGTTGTTGCCGCCACAAAAACCCTTACATGCTTTGCATTCGCATCGTTTCGGTCAAAATTTGGATACTTACTATTACATTTAAATTTTGTTGCGCGTAACCTTCTTCAGGGCATTCTTGCGAGGGGCGATGAATTGCTTGGCTGCCCTGCCATTCGCGACGCCCGTTCTTCATTAATTAACGCCCAAATTGGTGTTGCCAGATTGGACAGTTTGTCGTCGCTATTTCCGTTTGGTCGCCGTTGTTCAAAAACGTCCCAGGGTGGTGAAACAGATATTTCCGGGAATGATTCGGGCTTAATTGCTGCACCCTTCCCTTAATTACCGCGCAAAACACTGGGTTACGCAAGTTCACAGTTCCTGAGTCAACAAATTTGACAGGCATTCACGTGTCTTTTTCGAGTTGGTACTCCTTTCTGGGCTGTTTGAAAGGAAAACCAAAAGGGAAACCTTCCATTTGTAGGTTTCCTTGTTTGAGACACGCCCATTTGTCATTTAAGCAGCCTTTTGGCCTTGAACTAGACGGATAAGATGCCAAGTGCCCCGCAGTAGCTGGTTTGTGTTGCCATTTCTGATCTCATGCCTAGTTGAAGCTCGTAGCATGACTCTGGCAGGTATTCGTGCTTTGGCAGAGGCACAGAGGCTGAAGAGATGCCGAATAGTGAATAGCCAATTAGGGGTGGCTCCGTCATCAGCCGCGGGAATCCAGATGGATTTTCAACCTGCAAAGTCGCTGGCGCGATGTTTTAAGTTCAAGGCGGCCGTGCTCATGACACACAGCCTGCCTGCCTGTTTGAATCGTCAGCTTCGAAGCCAAGCTTCTGCTTTCATGTTCCCCCGTGAAGCCTTTCAGTGACGACAGCCTTTGAATGAACTTCTTTGCTTCATCATGCTTGAAGGCATGAAACAGTCGCTTGCACGAATCCAGGGCTTCACAGTATAGCCCATAACAACTAGGTAGCCAACAGAAAGCTAAGTGAACACTACTCATGTCTTGGCCAACATGGGCGGATGAAAAGTGCTTGTCATTCCTTTCCACACCTGTGGTTGCTACATGCTGGTCATGGACAGTTAAATCCCCGTGGGTCCTTTCCAGGTACTCTAGGTGTTAGGATGGTGTTCATGGCAATCTGGATTCCTGGCAACGTTCATCGTGGTGCCGGGCTGGCGCAGTTTCTGGAAGGGTCTCGGAGAGAATGCAATTCGAGGGGCCTTCAACGCAGTCGCCGCCGGAAAACCACTCGTTGAATCGTCTCAATGCAAACCTCGGCTGGTTTGCAGCCCTGCGTGAGCAAGAGCCAATAAAACAACGGCCAGGAGTCTGATGCAATGGCTGATCCGTTTCAGTCGAGTTGCATTTGTTCCTGGCCGTTATGGAGACTTGCGAGTTGCTTTCACATCGTGCTGTTTTCAGGAAGGCACACTATGTGTTTTCCATGTGGGAAGGACACTTCGCAAGCTCAAATGGCTGCTGCCGCGCTTCATATTTTATGTTCCTGCGGTGCATGATTGCTTGAGAAGCCTCAGCAACAGCCGTGCTTTTCGCTACTTGCGACCTTTGGTGCCTTTGTGGAGGGTAGTTAAGCACAGACAATTGCGCAGATTGAAAGCATGAAGATGAAGATAAAGACAAGGCCTGCTTCGGCATGGTAGGTTCAACATCCACATTTAGACACACTACGTTGCGGGCAGGTCCACCCAAACCGCACTTGAATTAGGCTCCAACAATGTTTCTCGAGAATGGGCCTAAATAAGACAGTGGCATAGGTACCCTTTTTAGGTTAGTTTGGATACAAGTAGATGGCACTGGTTTGGATTGGTTTTGTTATGTTTACCAGGGCCATCTACTTTACCCAAAGGCCACCTATGACAGTTGGTGTTTGACCATGGTTCATATCAAGTGTCTAGGTTAAGGGTGTTGGGCGCTTGCCGCCCAACAAAAAGAAAACACGAGATGCCGAACAGGGAAGGTCAGACGATTTCTGCAAGCCATGATCCTTAAGGCCGGAAAAAAAGGAAAATCACTCCTGAGTACTACCGAATACCTACTTGTTACTCAGGAGGGTACCCTATTAGTGAGGATGCAGTTCTTCCAGGGAACCACTGGATTGACAACCGAGGGTTTATGAATCAAGGGTCACAGTACATGTTGGAGGATAGATGTTGCCACGGGCACACGCTGCGGATGTGATGTGTGTTGAATGAGAGACGGTAGTGCAAGACTGCTTGCATTCTGAGGTGTCAGCCCATCACCAAAGAGACCGCCTTTCACAGGCATTCAACACGATGTGCGTAGTTGTTTTCAACTCAAGCCCCTTCCACTGCAGCCTCGTGGACAAATGGCCTTCTGTGGCTTTCGGATGCTCTAGGTTCTTTTTTTGTGTCCATCCTCCTCAGAAAGAGGGGCCCACGTCGCCAGCTAGTGGCAATCCGAATCTGCGGCGCTTCCAAAGTTTGCCGAAATTCATTTGAACGCCCGGTAGCGATGAAGGACCCATGAAGCACAATCTGCCATTTGCGGAGGCTTTGTGGTTCCCAGATGGAATGGGCCAGGTGACAAATTCTCTCTGCTTGGAACTCTGCAGCCATGCTTCTCAGTTGGTTTTCCGCTTACAGCGACGCCTACGATTCGTACGGGCACCATTCAATCTGGGACAACTATGACTTGGCACATGGACAGAGGGCCCTCTAGAATCAACATGCCTATTCCATTCCTGTGTTTTTGAGTAAGTTCGAACAGCACAGTTTCTCAAGATACATCCCCCCCGCAAGATTGTTTGTGTATCCTCTTGGTTTCTCTTTACGCCACCCAAAAAAGGGTCCACCGTTTTGAGAACCTTGTAAGCAAGGTTAAGGGACACTCCCAACCAGAAGAGGGTGTCTTCGTCTTGGTAGCTCTTTTCGTGTTTTTGGGTTCACCATTTTTGTACCGATCGGTTTTGATTTTGACTCAAATGATTGTGCGTCGCCACTGCCGTGCCCTTTGTCGCATGTCGCTACCGGACGAGCTGAGTCTCAGCACCTACAGTTCTGCTCGGCAAAAAGTGAGTGAAGGCGGTTTGCTAAGTCATGGGCAGGATAATTCATGGGACCTGGGAGGGAGGGAGGGAGGGAGGGTAGGGGGGAGGGAGCCCAAATTGGCTCTTTGTGCTCCCTCCCACCAACTTTGGCTTGTTCCTTTGTTTCACTTTTAGTTTTTGCCTCCAGGTGATGAACTTTGATTTCTAGGTTCCGAAACGGATGAGGAGCCTTTTGGGTCCCAAAAGATTATGATAAACCTTTTAAGTTCCAAGAGGGGTGAGACGTTCAGGTCACAGTGCGAAACCTTCGAGAACCTTTTAGGTCGTCAGAGTTACCTTGTGGGTCCCAGAAACTTGAGAGACTTCACCTTTTCAGTGAGAAACCTTGTGGGTCCCAGAAACTTGAGAAGCTTCACCTCTTCAGACTTTTGGGTCCCAAAGTTGAGAAGCTTCACCTCTTCAAGAGGGAGAGAGAGAGAGAGAGAGAGGGGCAGCCCTCGCAGCTCGGAGGAGTTGTTGCTCCGGGCCTTGACCTTCTGCAGCGCCGAGCGGCTGCTGGTGACCTTGGAGACCAAGCCCCCGCTGGAGGCGAGTCGAGAAGCGTCCGGTCGAGCCGGGCGTCTCGGCTTCTGGGTGCGCCGGTTTAACCAGCAACGCAACGTGCAAGTCGTCTTTCCTTAGAGCAAGCGAAGTGGATGAGTTTCTCACTTGCCGAGTTGCTGGACTTAGTCACTTTTGGACCGTTTTAGTGGTGAATATCAAGTTCAGTTTTTTCAGCCAATCCACTTAGGAAGTGAGGTTTCTGGTAGTGTGTGTTTTTCCAGACCTTTGAAAAGACAACCAGTTGTTGGCTCGGTCGAGCTTTTGGGACAGCTTGGAATGCATGCCAAAGCGACAGAGACCAGCCTCTAACTTGGAGCTGAGACTGGGCAAATTCTGGCGAGCTTGGGGAAACACAACGGATTTCACGGGTGACGAAGCTACCTTGTTGACGCCGCAAGTCAGGTTGAGTGATGTGTGCAGAGTCAAGCTCAGCTGACCCAAGTGACGAATTCGCCAGCGACGGGGCGAAGACACAAAAGGCGAGCAAGGTGTTCGCAGGGTCAAGCAACAAGGGCCTGGTTTGCAGTGTAATGTAGGCCCGCCCTTCGCTACTTTCCGTTTTTAATGGGGGTGTCTTCCTTGGTTACCTGCAAAACCAAGCAACTAGATCCGGGAAAGTGCTTTTGAGAAGATCAAGCTTTGGTGGTAACTAGCCAGTTCAGACTATTTTTGGCCACTCGATCACAAGTGAGTTACAACCAACCCCGCACGTACCATGGCTCTACCTATCTGATGTAGGAACCGGCTTCCATGGCCTGGTCCCTCGTCTCGCTGGTAGGCCGTTCGGAACTCGCAGGCCTCGGTGCCCTTGCGAGCAGCACTACCGCGCGCGCCTGGGCGCCCCAGAGCCAGCAGCTTTCTTACAGGCTTGCCTGCTTTGGTTTGGTTCCATTCCGTTTGCTTGGTTGCTTGGTTGCTCAGTTGCTTAGTTGGTTGGCTGGTTGATTAGTTGGTTGGCTGGTTGGTTGCTCAGTTGCTTAGTTGGTTGGCTGGTTGATTGGTTAGTTGGTTAGTTGGTTGGTGAGTGGGTTGCTTGCCTGCGTGGTTGTTGGGTTGCTGGGTTGGTTGATTGTTTGGCTTCATGCGCGCCACAGGCAGCTGCCTTGGTATATTCTGCCGTCCGGGGAGTTAAATTGATTACCGGCCCGCGTGAACTTCCACGAGGGTATCCAAGGTGCGATCTAGAACTATGCAACATGTTGGAAACACCTTCTACGTATTGTCTGTTTCTAAACAAAAACTGTGTTGGTCAACTTTGTTTGTCGTGCGATCACCAAACCATAGGGCTGAGTTCACTACCCAAGAAAGGGCCCAGTTGGCATCGACACAGGGGCAAGATGGTCGAAGCCTCGTATTTGTCAGGCTCTTGTGAAACCGCAAGCGCATCACGCGCCGCGTTGAATCCAAGTCGGCCGTGGGACTAGTAGACTACTGTAGCGGCTGGCTAGTGCCCAGGCCTTCCGGAGTAAGGGCTCCTGATCCAGATTCGAGCCGCGGTCTTGCAGGTGACTTTCTAAGTGGTTAAAGCACAGCGGGGCCCGATGGATGATGGCTGTCAAGACCACCCAAAGTCAAAATTGGCCATTTGGGCCATTTGGACCATTTCTTCTTTGGCTTTGCCTCACATGGTTTTTCTCACCGCATCCCTTGGCGGTTGCCAGCTATTACCCTGCAACTTTGTGAAGTCCAGAGTCTTACGAGGGGCTAGAGTTTAGCTGGAAAAATGAGCAATGTGCCACTCAAAGCAACCCACTTGTTTGGGAATCAACACACTACCAAGACTCATACCCCAGAAACATAGTCCGGCCCGGTTTGAATAAACAACCTACCAACAAGACTGGAATAACTCTATGAAGCTCTCTGATTGATGACCCTAAAACTGGTTGATCGACTACCCAACTGCTTGGCGATTTCTGTCGCCCAGGATCTTGGAGGAGGTGCCCGCTTAGCAAAAAAGGGGGAAGAGACCCAGACACCGGTCACCTTGTTCTCATACAGCGGGGTTGTAGATGATGGAGAGAGGAAAGTAATTCTGAATGGTTGTCTTGTTGCAGTTTGCTGAATATGGACCAGAACCAAACAACAGCCCAGCTACAGATATTCTGATGTCTGATTGCCAGTTGCAACACTAAGAGGGAGTCAACGGCTAGGATGGGCAGGGTTTCAATCAATGATGAAAGCTTGGCATCACGCTCATTTCATATCGAGCTGCGGTCTTGACATTGTCAGGAACATTTCATGGCTAAGCAAACTAGAGTTGGGGTCTCGGACGAGTTGCCCAGCTTGTCCCCACTGAGCAGAATTTGCTCAAACACAACAGTGCTTGTAAACCAGCTTTTGTTTTTGTTTGTGTTGGGCAGAGCAATTTCCCAGGGAAGAAAGTTCACCTTTGTATGGACCAAATTATCCAACACACAGCAGGCGCATCCCACGCTTGCCGATGGTTGGGCAAATGTTTGACAATCATGGCACGAGCTTGCTCTTTGTCGCTTTCTGAACAGTCCCAGTCTAGGAGGACCGTTTTCCAGCACAAGCGCACAGTGTCCGAGCTGTAGTTAGGGCAATATCTTGCTGTTCCACTGCACGGCTGTGGTACGGCGCGATGCCTGCCACGTTCAAGATGTTTGAATCACATCAAGCAGAGGGAGATGAACGCACGAAGCTGCACTTCTTGATACATTGTTCTTCATGATTTTCTTGATGAACAAGTTCTTGATTGTGTTCTCGATGGTTCAATGATTAGTAGTGTTATTCATGTGTCAAGATGGCATGCAACGGTTTCAGCATTAAAGGCAACATCTAAAAGGGACACCAACAAATCACATACACTCACTGCCATTGCGAAATGGAGACTCACCAGGTTCCAATGCAGTGAAACAGGCGGCGCAAAAAGATGTCCAGAATCCAAGAACCTAGTTTAAAAACATCTTCTGACAGTGTGCATAACCTTTATATGGCTGTCCCTCCCCATGGGAGCGGAGGGTGTAAGCGCTTCGGGGTGCGCGCGAAAGCGCCTGACAATTCCGCGGCCATAGCGAGCGGAACCGGGCACAAATGTTTGCATTGATTATTTTGGCCCAGATCGCCTGAGCTAGCCAGGCGCCACATTGGCGGCACTTGTAGACTTGATCTGCATATTGCGAGTGAGCCTGGACCGATACAAACACCGAAGTCTACCAGTATCACCTAACCTGCTTTGGACTCCCCCCCATTTCAAGGAAAGAGGAAGCAGTTGTGTTGAGGGTTCCATATGTCTAAGAAACTGACTCGGGGTAAGTCAGCAGGAGGTTCACCAAGCAATACCGCACATGCGGGCATTTGGCAGAGAGTTTCCAGGAGCTCGTTTCTTCGAATATGCCATGTGGGTATGTGTCAGGAAGGGAGAACCCAAACAAGAAAATGGTAGTTGTTCTTGTTGGTTTACCTTGAAACCAATGAGAAGAACACAGTACCCGCAACAAAAAACGACCTGGACGCCCCCCCCCCCCCACACAAGTGGTACTTGTTGTATTTGTTGTTGTACCTTGAAACTTGAAACCAATGAGAAAAAGTGTAGCCTCGAAAAATCAGATTTGTCGCATCAGGACGAGGAGCTTACCATGCCGCAGGACACAAAGCCAAGTGGTTTTTCCGCGAAGTGACCCATGAAAGCCCTTAGCCTCCAGATGAACATGGAACCCAAAAAGGGGTCCAATTCCCAAGAGCTTTGCACTTTGTGTTTTTTTTTGGGGGGTGGGGGGAGGGGGGGAGGTGCAGGTGAATCTGCCGAGTGAACCCTGGAAACCCATGAAGCCTGCATTTTTCCCAGAGGCAAATCAGTTTTGGGGGATTCCCTTCGAGCTCGCGAGGAGTGGCCGCCTCGACAGCGGCTCTACTTTCGCGCAGAGCTAAGTGGCAAAGGGGCGCAGACCGGGTTCGAAAGCGCTGACTGCGTGAGTGCATTCGGGTATGGGTCAAAATTAAACCACCACAAAACCGCAGGTTTTAGTATTGGTTCCATTTACCAGGGCTCCATTCTGGGTGCCAATTTCGACTCACAGCAATTTAGCTGCGGCAAAGGGAACCACCCTTTTGAGAACCAAAGGAAAATGGCTGGTTGCCTGCTAGAGTGATAACTAAGATCGACTGCAGTGCTGCGATCAACAGCAACTGCCGTGATGCCCGATAGCAATCACTTGTTTTTCCCAAACGGAACGCACTTGGGGATGGGTATTTGTTTTACTTTTCCCAGAGCCCTTAGTTCGTTTGGACACTTTTACCAGCAGGTTGCATCCGGCCAGGTTCGAGAGACGCCTCGTGGAAGCGCGGGCACAAGGCGTTAGTGGGACCCCATTTGTAACCGGAGAATGTTATGGGGGAACACCTGGCCCCACGAAGGGTCCACAAAGCCGCAGCAACATCGGAGTCAGCGGTCCTCTAGCTCTGAATTTTAGCAAGGAACCCCTCAAATTTGTCAAAATTGGTGGCATATGTGGCCTTTTTAGGTCAGCTTGGATAGCCACGGTTCAAATTGGTTTGATTCCATTTGCCAGGGAAACCCATCTATTCTTTTCACTTTAGATCACCTATGATTTGTGGAGATCCCCCATCTGGGACAATTCCAATTTCCATGTCAGTGACGGAAGTCTGTGAGATTGGACTCCATTTTTGAGGCGGGGAGGGCGACACTGTGGAACCCTACCTGGACCTTGAGATGCTACAGGCGACGACTGGCGACGACGTGGCCGGTTTCCAACGCAAGTGGGGGAACAAGGACCCCCCCACCTACCTCGACTTACTTGGTTCTTTTTGAGTGTGGACCCCTCTAAGTTTACCATATTTAAGGGCTGCCGCCCTGTGCCGCCGACCCTTGTCTGCTTTTGTCCGAGCTCGGGTTTAGACCGCGTGGAAGTGAAGAAGAAACTTGAGGGGGCCACCTCTCGAATGGTTTGGCAGCAAGCGGCCCCGATTAAAAGGTCGAACTTTTTGCTCAAGCAGAAGATCGATTTGTAACACAGTCCAGAAGCTGTGTTTTAGTAGAGCTTCCAGTCGCTACGCTTCTCCATGCCCTGGGACAGCATGTGATGCAATCTGTTTGGCGATGGCGTGCCTACACGCGGCGCCACGAGCTGCCACTTTCTCAAAAAGGACGGCCAAAAGGACTCGCTTCTTGAGTCTCTCGACTGCAATGTGTCGTATAGCGGAGGATGTCGGCGCCTTTCCAATTAGGTTCTTTTTATGGACCCCCTCTTTTATTGCAGCAGCAACAGGTTTGTTTCTGAGTCAAGACGTATGAGAGCTGTGAAAGTTGCACATTAGCTGGGATAGAGGGTTGGGGTTTGCCAGAACCGACAGTCCAGCGAGTGCTGTGCCTTTTTTCTTTGAAGGCGCTGGGGAGTGCTGAAACCCAGTGAAGGAGTGGAAGTGACTCCAAGTGTTGGCGGGATTTCGACTTCTGGAGCTGTCCAGATCCCTCAACTGCAGAAATCTGAGGAGGGCCGGACTGTTCAGTTCAACGATCCTTGTTAACGCGGTGCGTCCTTTTTTTTGGTCTCGATCTTTGGGAGAGGACCGGCGCTGTTGCCATTCCGCGGTGCGGTGTTCGCGAGTCGGCAGATCCTTCGTGTTTAGTACAGATGGACGGGTTTACTGCTTGGAGCACGTGGTTTCATCACCACTCATCTAGCTAACAGTCTCAAGGGCAAATGCCGAGCGCACATATCTCACAACAGGAATCCAACCCCCCAACTCGGATTTTGGTTTCTTTTCGGTTTCCTTTTGAACACACCCAAGTTTGCAATGCTGACCCTGATGTATAACACCTACAGTTGTGAATCGGGGGTCCCTTTTGGTGGTTGCATTACTTTCTTGTTAGTTCAGACGCCAGGCGCCATCCTGGGCATGGATGTGTGCGTTCGGAAGCCTTTGGTGGTCACCTGCGGCATCGACAAGTCCGCACGGGTTTGGACGCTCCAGCATGGTTTTGTCTTTTCTGAGTCGCAGAGGGCTCGCCATCTTAACGACAATCCAGATCCCTCAACTGCAGAAATCTGAGGAGGGTTGGAATGACATCGACCACATCATTGGGGAGTTCATCCAGACGGCGTCTGCCGCACTTCTGCCGCACTCTTCCTGCGGACTTCGAGGCGGGCAAGTTGCGGCTGTAAGGGTGAGCGTGCGGCATGTCATGTCTTTGTTCATTCGGTGTAGAGTTATCTTTCTTGTTTTTTGGGGGAAGGATCGGTGCTGTCGTCATTCTGCGGTGCGGTGTTCGCGAGTCAGAATGGGGACGTCGCTGAGCCTCTTTGTTCTATATAGGGACAACTTTTCTATTGGGAGCACGTGGCCTCATCGCCACGAATCTAGCTAACAGTGTCAAGGGCAAATGGCGAGCAAATGTTATTTCAACAACCTCTGTTTATGTGGTGCAGAGTTTATGTGTCTCGGTCTTTGGGGAAGGACTGGTGCCGTCGTCACACTGCGGTGCGGTGTTCGCGAGTCAGAATGGGGACGTCGCTGAGCCTTTTTGTTTTATAGAGGGACAACTTTTTTATTGGGAGCACGTGGCCTCATCATTTCTCATCTAGCTATCAGTCTCAAGGGTAAATGGCGAGCGTATGTTATGTCAACGATCTCTGTTAACGCGGTGCATCATTTTTTGTCTCGATCTTTGGGAGAGGACCGGCGCTGTTGTCATTCCGCGGTGCGGTGTTCGCGAGTCGGAATGGGGACGTCGCTGATCCTTCGTGTTTAGTACACATGGACAGGTTTACTGCTTGGAGCACGTAACGTCATCACCACTCATCTAGTTAAGGGTGTCAATGGCAAATGCCGAGCGCACATTATTTCATCGACTTCTGTTCATGTGTTGCAGAGTTATCTGTCTGGCTCTGTGGGGAAGGACCGGTGCTGTTGTCATTCTGCGGTGCGGTGTTCGCGTGTCAGAATGAGGACGTCGCTGATCCTTTTTGTTTTGTATAGATGGACAGCTTCTTTGTTTCGAGCACATGGCTTCATCACCGCGCATCAAGCTAAGAGTGTCAAGGACAATGGTGAGCATATGGTTTTGGTGTGTATATATATAATGTGTATATATGTACATGTATCTCACAACAGGAATCCAACCCCCCAACTCGGATTTTGGTTTCTTTTCGGTTTCCTTTTGAACACACCCAAGTTTGCAATGTTGACCCTGATGTATAACACCTGCAGTTGTGAATCGGGGGTCCCTTCTGGTGGTTGCATTACTTTCTTGTTAGTTCACCCCTCAGGAACCGACATGGATTCGGGTGTCTGTTTGGTTTCTCTTAAAGGGTAGGCTAGCCTCCCAAAAACAATTCAGCTGGGGGTAAACCAGCTCGGCGCACCCAAAAGGGTAGCTAGGATACGCACACGCACATATATGAATGGAATTCCGAATTTTTGGTTCCCCTTCGGTTTCCCATAAACACACACAACATACACACGGCAAACATGTACCCAGCCTCCCAAACAAAACAAATGCAACTCGGCAAGCCTTTTGTCTAACGCGCATGACGCCAGGCGCCATCCTGGGCATGGATGTGTGCATTCGGAAGCCTTTGGTGGTCACCTGCGGCATCGACAAGTCCGCACGGGTTTGGACGCTCCAGCATGTTTTTTTGTGTGAGTCGCAGAGGGTTCGCCATCTTAACGACAATCCAGATCCCTCAACTGCAGAAATCTGAGGAGGGTTGGAATGCATTACTTTCTTGTTAGTTCACCCCTGATGAACTGACATGGATTCGGGTTTCTGTTTGGTTTCTCTTAAAACACCCCTCCCCCCTCCTCAAAAGGGTAGCCTAGCCTCCCAAAAACAATTCAGCTGGTGATAAACCAGCTCGGCGCACCCAAAAGGGTAGCTAGGACACGCACACGCACATACATGCATGGATTTCCGAATGTTTGGTTTCCCTTCGGTTTCCCATAAACACACACAACATACACACGGCAAACATGTACCAAGCCTCCCAAACAAAACAAATGCAAATCGGCAAGCCTTTTGTCTGATGCGCGTGACGCCAGGCGCCATCCTGGGCATGGATGTGTGCAGTGGTCAGCTGCGGCATCGACAAGTCCGCACGGGTTTGGACGCTCCAGCATGTTTTTTTCTTGTCTGAGTCGCAGAGGGTTCGCCATCTTAACGACAATCCAGATCCCGCAGCTGCAGAAATCTGAGGAGGGTTGGAATGACATCGACCACAGCATCGGGGAGTTCATTCAGACGGCGTCTTCCTGCGGACTTCGAGGCGGGCAAGTTGCGGTTGTAAGGGTGAGCGTGCGGCATGTCATGTCTTTGTTCATTCGGTGTAGAGTTATCTTTCTTGTTTTTTGGGGGAAGGATCGGTGCTGTCGTCATTCTGCGGCGCGGTGTTCGCGAGTCAGAATGGGACAACTTTTCTATTGGGAGCACGTGGCCTCATCGCCACGAATCTAGCTAACAGTGTCAAGGGCAAATGGCGAGGAAATGTTATTTCAACAACCTCTGTTTATGTGGTGCAGAGTTTATGTGTCTCGGTCTTTGGGGAAGGACTGGTGCCGTCGTCATTCTGCGGTGCGGTGTTCGCGAGTCAGAATGGGGACGTCGCTGGGCCTTTACTTTTTATTGGGAGCACGTGGCCTCATCATTTCTCATCTAGCTATCAGTCTCAAGGGTAAATGGCGAGCGTATGTTATGTCAACGATCTCTGTTAACGCGGTGCATCATTTTTTGTCTCGATCTTTGGGAGAGGACCGGCGCTGTTGTCATTCCGCGGTGCGGTGTTCGCGAGTCGGAATGGGGACGTCGCTGATCCTTCGTGTTTAGTACACATGGACAGGTTTACTGCTTGGAGCACGTAACGTCATCACCACTCATCTAGTTAAGAGTGTCAATGGCAAATGCCGAGCGCACAGTATTTCATCGACTTCTGTTCATGTGTTGCAGAGTTATCTGTCTGGCTCTGTGGGGAAGGACCGGTGCTGTTGTCATTCTGCGGTGCGGTGTTCGCGTGTCAGAATGAGGACGTCGCTGATCCTTTTTGTTTTGTATAGATGGACAGCTTCTTTGTTTCGAGCACATGGCTTCATCACCGCGCATCAAGCTAAGAGTGTCAAGGACAATGGTGAGCATGTGGTTTTGGTGTGTATATATATATAATGTGTATATATGTACATGTATCTCACAACAGGAATCCAACCCCCCAACTCGGATTTTGGTTTCTTTTCGGTTTCCTGTTGACCACACCCAAGTTTGCAATGTTGACCTTGATGTATAACACCTGCAGTTGTGAATCGGGGGTCCCTTTTGGTGGTTGCATTACTTTCTTGTTAGTTCACCCCTGAGGAACTGACATGGATTCGGGTTTCTGTTTGGTTTCTGTTAAAGCACCCCTCCCCCCTCCTCAAAAGGGTAGCCTAGCCTCCCAAAAACAATTCAGCTGGGGATAAACCAGCTCGGCGCACCCAAAAGGGTAGCTAGGATACGCACACGCACATATATGAATGGATTTCCGAATTTTTGGTTTCCCTTCGGTTTCCCAGAAACACACACAACATACACTTGGCAAACATGTACAGCCTTTTGTCTAACGCGCATGACGTCAGGCGCCATCCTGGGCATGGATGTGTGCATTCGGAAGCCTTTGGTGGTCACCTGCGGCATCGACAAGTCTGCACGGGTTTGGACGCTCCAGCATGTTTTTTTTCTTGTCTGCGTCGCAGAGGGTTCGCCATCTTAACGACAATCCAGATCCCGCAACTGCAGAAATCTGAGGAGGGCTGGAATGACATCGACCACAGCATCGGGGAGTTCATTCAGACGGCGTCTGCCGCACTCTTCCTGCGGACTTTGAGGCGGGCAAGTTGCAGTTGTCAGGGCGAGCGTGCGGCATGTCATGTCTTTGTTCATTCGGTGCAGAGTTATCTTTCTTGTTTTTTGGGGGAAGGATCGGTGCTGTCGTCATTCTGCGGCGCGGTGTTCGCGAGTCAGAATGGGGACGTCGCTGAGCCTCTTTGTTTTATACAGGGACAACTTTTCTATTGGGAGCACGTGGCCTCATCGCCACGAATCTAGCTAACAGTGTCAAGGGCAAAGGTGGTGCAGAGTTTATGTGTTTCGGTCTTTGGGGAAGGACTGGTGCCGTCGTCATTCTGCGGTGCGGTGTTCGCGAGTCAGAATGGGGACGTTGCTGAGCCTTTTTGTTTTATAGAGGGACAACTTTTTTATTGGGAGCACGTGGCTTCATCATTTCTCATCTAGCTAACAGTCTCAAGGGTAAATGGCGAGCGTATCCTATGTCAACGATCTCTGTTAACGCGGTGCATCATTTTTTGTCTCGATCTTTGGGAGAGGACCGGCGCTGTTGTCATTCCGCGGTGCGGTGTTCGCGAGTCGGAATGGGGACGTCGCTGATCCTTCGTGTTTAGTACACATGGACAGGTTTACTGCTTGGAGCACGTAACGTCATCACCACTCCTCTAGTTAAGAGTGTCAATCGCAAATGCCGAGCGCACATTATTTCATCGACTTGTGTTCGTGTGTTGCAGAGTTATCTGTCTGGGGGGGGCTCTGTGGGGAAGGACCGGTGCCGTTGTCATTCTGCGGTGCGGTGTTCGCGTGTCAGAATGAGGACGTCGCTGATCCTTTTTGTTTTGTATAGATGGACAGCTTCTTTGTTTCGAGCACATGGCTTCATCACCGCGCATCAAGCTAAGAGTGTCAAGGACAATGGTGAGCATATGGTTTTGGTGTGTATATATATATTTAATGTGTACACATGTACATGTATCTCACAACAGGAATCCAACCCCCCAACTCGGATTTTGGTTTCTTTTCGGTTGCCTTTTGAACACACCCAAGTTTGCAATGCTGACCCTGATGTATAACACCTGCAGTTGTGAATCGGGGGTCCCTTTTGGTGGTTGCATTACTATCTTGTTAGTTCACCCCCGAGGAACTGAGATGGATTCGGGTTTCTGTTTGGTTTCTCTTAAAGCACCCCTCCCCCCTCCTCAAAAGGGTAGCCTAGCCTCCTAACAACACTTCAGCTGGGGATAAACCAGCTCGGCGCACCCAAAAGGGTAGCTAGGATACGCACACGCACATATATAAATGGATTTCCGAATTTTTGGTTTCCCTTCGGTTTCCCATAGACACACACAACATACACACGGCAAACATGTACCCAGCCTCCCAAACAAAACAAACGCAACTCGGCAAGCCTTTTGTCTAACGCGCATGACGCCAGGCGCCATCCTGGGCATGGATGTGTGCATTCGGAAGCCTTTGGTGGTCACCTGCGGCATCGACAAGTCCGCACGGGTTTGGACGCTCCAGCATGTTTTTTTCTTGTCTGAGTCGCAGAGGGTTCGCCAACTTAACGACAATCCAGATCCCTCAACTGCAGAAATCTGAGGAGGGTTAGAATGACATCGACCACATCATCGGGGAGTTCATCCAGACGGCGTCTGCCGCACTTTTCCTGCGGACATCGAGGCGGGCAAGTTGCGGTCGCAAGGGTGAGCGTGCGGCATGTCATGTCTTTGTTCATTCGGTGTAGAGTTATCTTTCCTGTTTTTTGGGGGAAGGATCGGTGCCGTCGTCATTCTGCGGTGCGGTGTTCGCGAGTCAGAATGGGGACGTCGCTGAGCCTCTTTGTTCTATATAGGGACAACTTTTTTATTGGGAGCACGTGGCCTCCTCACCACGAATCTAGCTAACAGTGTCAAGGGCAAATGGCGAGGAAAGGTTATTTCAACAACCTCTGTTTATGTGGTGCAGAGTTCATGTGTCTCGGTCTTTGGGGAAGGACTGGTGCCGTCGTCATTCTGCGGTGCGGTGTTCGCGAGTCAGAAGGGGGACGTCGCTGAGCCTTTTGTTTTATAGAGGGACAACTTTTTTTTTATTGGGAGCACGTGGCCTCATCATTTCTCATCTAGCTAACAGTCTCAAGGGCAAATGGCGAGCGTATGTTATGTCAACGATTTCTGTTAACGCGGTGCATCATTTTTGTCTCGATCTTTGGGAGAGGACCGGCGGTGTTGTCATTCCGCCTTGCGGTGTTTGCGAGTCGGAGTGGGGACGTCGCTGATCCTTCGTGTTTAGTACACATGGACAGCTTTATTGCATGGAGCACGTGGCTTCATCACCACTCATCTAGCTAACAGTGCCAATGGCAAATGCCGAGCGCACAGTATTTCAGCGACTTCTGTTCATGTGTTGCAGAGTCATCTTTCTGGCTCTGTGGGGAAGGACCGGTTGTCATCTGCGGTGCGGTGTTCGCGTGTCAGAATGAGAACGTCGCTGCTCCTTTTTGTTTTGTATAGATGGACAGTTTCTCTGTTTCGCGCACATGGCTTCATCACCGCGCATATGGTTTTGGTGTGCGTGTATATATATATTGTGTATATATGTATATGTATCTCACAACAGGAATCCAACCTCCCAACTCGGATTTTGGTTTCCCTTGGGTTTTCTTTTGAACACACCCATGTTCGTAATGTTAACCCTGATTTTTCAACACCTGCAGTTGTGAATCCGGGGGTCCCTTTTGGTGGTTGCATTACTTTCTTGTTAGTTCACCCCTGATGAACTGACATGGATTTGTGTTTTTTGGTTTCTCTTAAAACACCCCTCCCCCCCCCCCCCCCCGTGTAGCTTTTGCTTCGCATGTTGATCCTTGAACAACCATCAATTATTTTAGCTCAAGGCCCCTCTTGTAACATAGGCATTACAGTACCCATTATGTTGCCATACAAAAGGAGTGTCGCAGAGCGCCTTACAGGAATAATCCACAGAGTAGAGGACCAGGGACATCCACTCTCAGTTCACCCATGATTGACATATTGGGCTCTCTTGCAGAATACATCCAGGGACTACATATATTTTCCACTACCACAAGGCACCTGTTCCCTTCAAGGATACGGTACCCCCGGTAGTGGGTCTCAAGTGTGGTAGCGGAGCGGGTTTTCCGCAGAGATCCACACAGAATGTTATCCGATGGAGAAGGCTGCATGGAGGCCTATTCAAGTGTTGGCCGATTATCCGGTTACACTGAAGAGACGCTCAATTTATCGATGACCGCCAAGCAGCCGCTATCAAACGACGGAAAAGTCAGCTAGTTTAGATGTGAAGAACTTGTAGATGACTGGGTGACCTTCACCACCATCAAGGCACCTAAAAGAGGACCTCTTTTGAAGAGCCGTCTCATTGGCGACGCTCACATGTACAAGGCAGTCCTCCAGAAGGACCTCTTGCAAGATCCTAACGAAGGAGTCAACTATTTCAAGAACACGCTGAAGAAGTTCTTCCTGAAAGGGTCGACCAGCGTGCATCTATACAGACTTCTCAGTTTCTTCAAGCGCAGAAGGCAGAACACCGAGTTCCTCATAAAGAAGAACAGCCAGTTCACCCGTGTGCACATTACGCCCCGCAAGGCGTTGTTCACACCCACGGGGGCGAAAGAGTGTCTAGTTAATCCTGACAACATCAGCCGAGAGCGTACAACGGAAATCGTTGATGCAGCCAAAGGTAGAGATCAGGATCGGCAGCAGACAGGACCATCGACAAGAAGGGCCAGTTGACTACTGAGTCAGATCCTGCAATGCCATCTAGGGAAGAACCCACGTCACTTCCGAGTGCCTTAGGCAGAATCCATCAGCGATGGTCCAGGCCAGAAGCGCTGAAAAAGCTCCATCTGCAGCATCATCGTATGACTACAGACCAATTTCGATTCAGGACTCGTGCGCTTCACTTGCCAAAATCCATCTACGATCTATTTGACAAAATCCGAAGTGAATGCGAAGTTTGCCAAGCGGCAAACCATGCACCATCACGAAGCAAGACGAGCGGACTTCGAGCGGACACATTCGGAGACATGACATTCATTGATCACTGTCAAGTCCTCTTGGAACTGGAGAACATATCACTGTTTTCGTCATCCTGGATGGAGCAACGACATTGCTCACCGCGGAGGCAGTGACAACTGCGCAGGAAGCCGAGAACATCACTGTCCTCAGGAACTAGTTTGACCAGTACCACCTGCAGTTGGCACCAACACCGTCAGAGACTTTGACATCCGCAGGGTCTCGACACGTGGAAGACATGACGTCCATTCCCGAAGAAGCGCACTGGAACCGTGTACGTAAGGGGAAGCTCCACGTTCTTGAGATCTTTGCAGGAAGTGCCAGATTCAGTCAATGCTGTGCACTCACAGGCTTCAAGGTTGGGACACCAGTCGACATCCGCAACGGATTTGACGTAATGACATCCAAGGGACGACACATGGTCATGGAGATCATCAAGGAGCAAGCGCCTGATCTCATCCTCATGGCACCAGTCTGTGGACCATGGTCAAATATGCAGAACATCCAACAAGACCAACAAGGTCTGGGAAAAGCGAAAACTCTCCATCCCGATGGTTGAGTTTGTGGCATCCATCGCGCGGTATCAGCTGAAGCACAGAAGATACTTCATCAGCGAAAATCCGGAAACATCCAGGATCTGGTTTTTGCAGTGCATGCAGCAACTCTTTTCAGATCCATTCGTCACTTGAAAATGGGGAGATTTTTATTGGCTGTGCATACGGACTGAAAGGTCCTGAATCAGGACTCAGGAGTCTCAAGCCAGCAAGCTTGATGCACTGTTTACCTTCCGAGGTAATGAGACCGATTTTCAGAAAGTGTAAAATTTCACCAGTTCAGTGAAACATGAGCATCCACTCCTTGAGGGAAATGCCGGCACTTTTGGAAGCAGAACCAAATTGGCACAGGTATATCCTGACCAGTTCTGCGAGGATCTCGCGCGCATCATCCTGCGTCACCTTAGGGTGAAACCGCTTGACACTGAAGTGTACCTTCTCGAGGACATCCTCGAGCCGTTCACCGACAAGCAGGTTGATATTCTCCGAAAGGAGATGGAAGCCATCGACAAGGAGTTCAATATGACTAGCAGCAGCACCGCTGTTAGAATCCAGGACCTCCCGTTCAACAAGAATGCTCAACCATTAGTCATACAAGATTCGTTAGTCCAAAAGTTTCAGAAGACACTGAAACCGTACCCTCCGGGGACTGAAATCGACGTTTTGCAACAGAAGCCTACTGACTGGCGATGTCAGAACATGTGGAATGGTCGCAAGAAGTGGAGACAATTATGCATCTCATCCCACACGATTGGCATCAACGAGCCGTTCATCGACAAGCAAGTTGATAATATCCGAAAGGAGATGGAAGTCATCAACAAGGAGTTCAACATGACTATCCAGGACCTCCCGTTGAACAAGAATGTTCAACCATTAGTCATACAAGATCCGCTAGTCCAAAAGTTTCAGAAGACACTGAAACCGTACCCTCCAGGGACTGAAATCGACGTTTTGTAACAAAATCCTAATGACTGGCGATGTCAGAACATGTGGAATGGTTGCAAGAAGTTGAGACAACTATTCATCTCATCCACACATTACGATGCATGCACGGCATACGCCCACACGATTGGTAGCAACATGCCTATCAATTCACCTCCGGACGATGCCATTCTAGCTTTCTGGCAACCAGATCAGGTGAACAGAATTTGGGTCTTGCCAGCATCCAAGTGCAATTGGGAGAGCTACAATCCGAAGACGCGGCATGCAGCGATGTACACATCAGTTCATCACTCATTCTCAGATGCACCGGTTGTCAAGCCGATGCCAGTCGAGGTTGATCCCATGGATTCGATGAATTTACCTCGACCTTCTGACACACAGAGCAGCCACTTGATCAACCGGACCATCCCATGCCTGATCCAAGTCCTCCAATTCCACCGGACGAGCACACGTCACATCCCCGGATCCTCTACATCAGCCTGGTCAGAATGATCGACCCGATCATCCCCTGCCGCTAGCACCGCCAGGTGTATCACCAGACAGTCCCGTAGATCCACCGCTGCTGCCACATGACAAACCAGGCGGAGGAAATCCCGCAGTCAAACGGCAAAAGCAGTCAATTTCGTCCTCAAGTGGACTCAATCGATTGGGGGGTGATGTTACTTTGCCGTCTCAGTCGCAACCATCTCAGCCGATTCTTCCGACTGTCGTGGTGCGATCACCACCTGCAATTCTGACGAATCCCGAAGCAGAAAACGATGATGAAGAGCTTGAACTGCCCCATCTTGAGCAAGAAGAAACAACTGCACCTCCGGTGCAGAGCAGTTCATCCAAGAAGCAGAAGACAGGAAAGAAGAAGAAGTCAGGCGAGAGTCCAGGCGACGAGGAATGACTAGGAGCATCTCCCAGGAATGAGCCTGCAGCTTCATCCAACTTCAATCCGAACAATCCAGCCAATTTGCCGATGCACTCCGATAGTGAGGAAGAACTTATTCCGCACGTTCCAACTTCATCCGGCACTGGAAGTTCACAGAGAACAATCCAGCACACTGACCGAGAAGAAGATGAATCAGAAGACTCTCAGAGGACGAGGCCATGCGATGATCAGGAAGCCGACCTTGTTCTTGATGAAGCGCATTGATCACTCATGACATCCGAGCGCTACAAGTACATCAACAATGAAATGCCAATGCTTGGGCCATGCGATCAAGATTCTCACATCCCATTGTTGGTCTATGTCCGCAGCCTCGCAGCTGTCAGAAGGAGAAAGAAGGAGACCACATGGAAGCCACATGACCAATCCTACAAGCAAGGATGGAAGCACTATGGCTATTAGGGATGGCAAGATTACGGCGGCCATTATGGAAGCCAATCCGACAGCAGCTATCATTGGTACCCACAGAGATGATGAGATACTATGATTGCAATGAGAAGCTATCAGAATCCACGCTGAGAGCATTCACACAGAACCGGCACTACGAATTCCAATCAATTGATCCTCCTGCACATCAAGACTATATCAGTGAGTGATCAATAGTTTTACTCCATCCTGCGTGTACAAAGTGTCCCGCACATTTCCGTTTTAGATACGTCTAGGTATCTCATTCATCCAGCACAAAGCATTTTCCATTTTGCCACAGGACACTTCATCCGCGCAAGAAGCAGGATGATTCAATTTAAATAATAAACATATGACTACGGCAAGCACACCATATCCAATGGCTACGGCTAGAGGCCATGAAGCCAATAATACCATTTTGGTGTTAAGGGTCAAAAGAAATTGTGTCTATTTTGTGTTGCTTTTGCTTGGCATGGTAACCCTTGAGCAACCATCAACCATTTTGGCTCAAGGCCCCTCTTGTAACATAGGCATTACAGTATCCATTCTGTCGCCATACAAAAGGAGTTTCGCAGCAGGAATAATCCACAGAGTAAAGGACCAGGGACATCCACTCTCAGTTCATCCATTATTGAGAGATTGGGCTCTCTGCAGAATAGATCCAGGGACCACATATATTGTCTACACCACAAGGCACCTGTTCCCTTCAGGGACACGGGACCCCCGGCAGTGGGTCTCACCCCGCCCTCCCCCCCCCCCCAAAAGGGTAACCTAGCCTCCCAAAAGCAATTCAGCTGGGGATAAACCAGCTCGGCACACTCAAAAAGGTGGCCAGGACACGCACACGCACACAGATAAACACACACACACACAACACACACACAGCAAACATGTACCCAGCCCCCCAAACAAAACAAATGCAGCTCGGCAAGCTTTTTGTCTGACGCGCATGATGCCAGGCGCCAGCCTGGGCATGGATGTGTGCATTCGGAAGCTGGTGGTCACCTGCGGCATCGACAAGTCCGCACGGGTTTGGACGCCCAGCATTTTTTTTGTCTGAGTCGCAGAGGGTTCGCCATCTTAACGGCGACATTGGGTGCCAAACCAGCCACGTTGCATCCTCACTTTTGGG
This sequence comes from Effrenium voratum, assembly GCA_963377175.1. NCBI lineage: Eukaryota > Dinophyceae > Suessiales > Symbiodiniaceae > Effrenium > Effrenium voratum. The sequence continues at coordinate 263,969 of CAUJNA010000283.1, forward strand.
ATTCCTAGATTCGGCGGGTCTGGGAATACACTCCAGATCGGCAGGAGCCCAACAGGTCTCAGTCGAGGATTTGGGAAGGGCCCCCTTGCTTAGGTAGGCAGAACAAAAATCCGGGTGAAATAATCATAGTTCCCCCATGGTTTTGTCACCTGTACTTACCCACCCTCAAAACATGTGCAACATGTACTTTGAACCTGGCGTAACAAGGAACCCGCAAAACCCTAATTCGTAGAGGAGACATCTTTTAAGACACCCCAAAGGGATTCCATGTTAATTTGCATTGGAGTAACCGGGATCTCTTTTGGCTCGCTTTTTACAACCTTCATGTTGCGTAACTCAATTTGGACGGGGTCAATAGTGTTTTGGGGTTGTTACCGGGTGTCGGTGTTTTGTTTTGAGGCACAAGGTGGGAGATGCGATTGTTTGGAGGAATTATTTCCAGGCGTTTCTCTTCCTCGGTGCGGTTTTAGTGTTGGTAGCATAGACTTTATATCTGTGGTGCTTTTGTCTGGGCATGCAGCTTCAGAGAAGCCCCTGCTGGAGCTGCTGCAAGCGTTTTTGTGCGGCCAAGAGGTGGATATTCGGGCTCGTGTTTGGCATCTTCTTGCCGTGCACGCGAAGGGCGTACAGGACTGCGCGGCGCTGGTTCAACCGCCATGACGGAAGCCGCATGGTGTGGCCTCAGGCGGCGGAGTGTCCGCGAATCGCCTACGACTGCTACTACGACGCATTACGTCATGTGTTGGGCGAGCCCTCATTGTGGTGGCAAGGCGCAGAGCAGGCAGGGCGCAAGCTGGCAGCGTTGCGTGAAGAAGTGCCTAGCCAAAGGCCGCTGGAGTCAGTAGCGGGCGCAGTCGAGGCATTTTGCATGACCTTGCTGGATTTACATCTTCTTGGCCGGCCAAAGATGCCTACAGCGGCGCGGCAGGAGTTCAAGCTACAATGCGGGGTTGGGGCCAAGGTGACCTGTCCGAAACTTCGAGGACACCTGCCGGATTTTGCGCAATCAAGCCAGCCGTGTCTTAAGAGCCAAAGGCATCTTTCCATGACTAGAAATCCTAGAGACGACAGCCTCCTCTGCTCCCTGGTGCGAGATAAGCCCGGATGCAATCAATATCACAGCAGCCAAAGGTATCCTTCTGTAGCCGTACACACAGGAGCCAATGGCATCCCCTGCTACTCGTCCGTAAAGCCTTGAAAGAAAAAACTCCGCGCAGCGAGCCCAGACATTAGATGTGTTTCGAGGCCGAAGGCATCCTCTCATGCTTCGGGTACCTTGACTAATTCTGGACCAAATTTTATCTCCCTTCCTGACCAACACAAAAAGCTGATATCGGCGTTAGGAGTCTTCTTGAGGTGCTACTTCCCCGCAAGCACAACACCCTGCAACAGACACTGCGATAGGGCATCGGCACCTGTTGTCTCGCCAGCTTACAAGCGCGCCTTCCACTCACACCGGCTGATCCCAGCGAAGCTCCTTGTTGCGAAAGAAGCGAAACCGATCGCGAACACGCCTAGCTAGCTGCTTTGGCTCCCCGTGCGTGTCCAAGCAGCGAAGAACCCATGCTTCCTGGTCCGGGTTCACGTCGTTCCAATTATGCCCTCCAAACCCACAATTCTGCGCCACACGAAAGTTCTGTTCGACTTGACGCACTTCATCGCTGTATTGGTGCTCCAAATGTTGGCGTTGCTGCGTAGAATGCCCCAGCCGAAAAGACATGAGCACACCTGATTGCAGAAAACGTTCATAAATACTCCCTAGCCGGTGGAACTCACAGGGCGTAATTTGCACCCCGTATCATGTCCACTTCATGCCCAGTTTCGCATGTAAACGCGCGGTCAAGCACAAAGGTCGGCAGAGCCCGTTGGTGCAGCGCTACGGACTTTCGAGAACCAAAAAGCTTAGCAAATAAGAAACGAGGCGCTGGCCCCACAAAAGAAAAGCGAGAACTGATGTGCTCGAGACTGGACTCATGCCCCGGCAACAATTCTGCTAGTAGTACGAGAGAATGCAAAAATAGAAATTTCTCCCAGTAACAATGAACAGCCAGCTTGAACTCCTGCCGCGCCGCTGTAGGCATCTTTGGCCGGCCAAGAAGATGTAAATCCAGCAAGGTCATGCAAAATGCCTCGACTGCGCCCGCTACTGACTCCAGCGGCCTTTGGCTAGGCACTTCTTCACGCAACGCTGCCAGCTTACACCCTGCCTGCTCTGCGCCTTGCCACCACAATGAGGGCTCGCCCAACACATGACATAATGCGTCGTAGTAGCGGCAGTCGTAGGCGATTCGCGGACACTCCGCCGCCTGAGGCCACAACATGCGGCTTCTGTCATGGCGGTTGAACCAGCTCCGCGCAGTCCTGTACGCCTTCGCGTGCACGGCAACGAGATGCCAAACACGAGCCCGAATATCCACCTCTTGGCCGCACAAAAACGCTTGCAGCAGCTCCAGCAAGCACTTTTCCACAGATATAAAGTCTGTGCTTCCAACATACACTAAAACTGCACCGAGGAAAAGAAACGCCTGGAAATAATTCCTCCAAACAATCGCATCTCCCACCTTGTGCCTTAAAACTGTTCAAGCCCTCCTGGCCCCGTGCCTAAATTGGGAAGCCGTTCTGAGGTCCATGTTCTTGTTGATTGGAACGTCCCTTTGGTTGCCACATCTGGCTCAAGTTACAAGTAGGGCTCAAGGTCTTGCATGAACTACGTTCGCCTGTGATCGATCTGTGTGAGAGAAAAGAGGTTCATTCGCGCCGCTGATATCGGGTGTGTGTTTGCGGTTATTGGACAATACCCCTTACAACAGTTTTGCACTGGTTTGGCTGTATCGGTTTGGCCGTATACCCTTTCTACGTGTATTGCGGGTACAGGAACAACAGAAGAACAATAACCCACACAGTACAATGGAATCTTCAGCGAGCCCAAGTACTGCGACTTTTGGAAACGACAGTTCGGAGGGATCCAATGGATCGATGGCTCTTCCTGCAGTCATGGACATGGTTGTCGACTCGCAGGATGAACCTGGAAGCGCTATTCAGCGACATATCCACGCCAACAAGATCATGGAAACAAATCGCCATTCATCAGGAATCGAGACAGAGAGATTCTCCGCCGAGGAGATCATCATCTTCACCAGCGACCCCACGGGCGTCGCAAAAGAGCGTGAGGTCGACGTTGAAAGGTGGGAGATCCAAATCGCCCACGAGTGCCGAGTTTCGCGCGGTGATCAAAGAGAAAAACAAGATGGAGATGGAGATCGGGGAGTATCAGAAGACACTTGATGAAATGTCGGCGGCAATGGCAAATCTTCATCAAGAAGACTATGGAAGTACCATCCGGACCCAAGAGCTGGAGAGACGCTGAATCGAAAAGAGCAGAGTGCCTCCTTCGAGAGAAGGAAGAGATCGTCAAACAGTATGAATCCGACGTGTCGAAGAAAGACTAGATGCTTGCGATAGAGGCTGGTCATCGTCAAGATGCAATCTTGGAATTGGCCCAGGTCAGGGAAGCAGCCCAAGAAGAACGACGCACGATGGACGAGAAGTCGAAAGAGGCTGAGTTCTGGAAGTCGACAGCCAAAGGGATGCATGATGAGTACCTCGAGGAGATGAGCAGGCTTCAACAACAACTGAAGAATCGGGAAGCGATGCTCAAACAAGAGAGCTTCGTTCGTCAGCTCGACGCAGATAACGAGAAACTCAGAACTTCCAAGAAGCTATACAGGAGGCCTCGAGCAAGAAGGACGAACATCGTGAACGAGCAGTAGTGAAGCGCACTGAGGGAGGACCCCAACTTAATTCGATTAGGGAAGACAAGAAGATGACCGGGACATACCCGTCATCATCATCCAATTCGATCCCTACTTCGTCACAGGTACCGGGTTCGATTCTCTTTCCGTTTTTCGGCCAATGATGGATGTACACCTATCACAGATGCAAGGGGTTGTCGGGCTAGTCCCACAAGCTACTACAACTGGTGGTGGTGGTAATGGAGGGGGAAACAATGACAATACACCTCCATTGGATTACAACGGGTTCTCGTTCGGTGGAAACCAACAGGGACCAGGTCAACGTCATTTGAGTTTGGCAGGTGGTGGAGGAGGACCTCCGGACGTACCACCCGATGAAGATGAGGACGACGATGACGACGAGGATGAGGAAGACGAGGAAGAGGAAGATGACAATCGGACACGGAGGGGACGCAGACGCTTGAGGGATGATCGTGAGATCAAGAACGAGAGGCCGAGGATATCAAGGAAAGAGGCCGAGAGGGTATCTTTCCAGATGATGGTCAACGAGCAGGAATGGACGAACATCGAGGAGAGAGCGTGTTACGGGTCGAGCGAGCCAGTTTCATCGAACCCGGACACGGTGAACATCATCTCCCGATTGCAACAACTGGAAAAGCTTATCGGTGAACGACGGAGGCGTGATACTGACACTTCACCTGTATCGGTGCACATCTGGATGTCGCTCTGCGACTGGATGTGCATGAGGGGTTGCGGATGGCAGGCAACTACCAGACCCATCATCGACTCATTGCCGAAGGCGATATCGGACCTCGACAACGTATGCAAACGTTGTGTGCGTGAACCGTGATGTGGCGTTCCATGGTGGAATAGGGGACTTGGGTACAATCGCCAACAAAGTGAGCGAGATCTGCAAGGCGGCAGGCGCGTTGGTGACCGAGAACGACCGCATGTAGCGCGTTGCTCACGCGCTAGCGGCCAAGAACTACAAGATCCCTGGGAGCTCGAATCTGCAATCCTACCTCCTGAAGCGGTTGTTGGTGGAGAAGTCCATTGACGCGCTTGCACCGAACCTAGGGTTCGTCAATGACCTGGAGGAGATCTGCATCAATATCAATGAGCCGGACCTCCAATTCAATATTCCCAAGAACATGGAGGAATCGAAGGTGAGATTCGAACACAAACCGACGTTCACCGCTCAGTCAAGAAGGAAGCAGGAGCGCCAGAACGAAGGTCATAGTGGACAAGATGCATTTGGGAACGTTGAGGCCAATGATCAACGTTTTCGATGGTATACGGTCTCTGAGCTCAGCGAATTTATCTGCGAGCTTTGCAGAAATGAAATGCAGAGGAACAAGTTGAAGGTGCTCGGGTCCGATACGACCTTCAACCCAACTGTGTGCGTGAACTGTTGCACGAACTGGAATGCAAGCACAAACGGTATCGCGAGGTTAACAAACGGGAGAAAATTCTACACGCGACTCTTCGCGGAGTGCAAGGTCGCGATCCCAGGCCTACAACCTCTCATGGTGGACGTCAACAATGTTCAGGCCATGATCACGATTATACGGGAACTTGCATATTCCAAATTGAAGAAGCAGCTGTCCCACGCGGGGTTCGTGAGCATGACGGTGGATCAGGCGGCGCAGTTTTACAGTTACGGATACGGAAAGCAATTGTGCGCGACCAGAGATGTGGTCATGTGCAGGAATTGCGAATGGGTTGAGGAGAAGACCTCCATCTACGTGATCGACAGAGATCTTGGCAACGTGGCCTACTCCTCATGGATCAAGAGCGTGCTTGATCAGGGAACGATGTATGACCTCCTGGGACAAACCACCAATGAGGATTCCTTGGGGGACGTCGTTGAGATGGTGTTGGGATCTTCGAAGTGATGTCATACTTCCAACACGAACTTCCATTGTGGAGGGATGTGCGGAAGCTCAAGAGGGAGTTCGGAACACCTACAAAAGAGGTGTTGGACATCATGAACACGATCAAGCCCAAGCATCCCTACTCCCTGGTGATCGAGCAGGCCAACCAAGGGTCCAAGAGGAAAGCATCAGAGGGTGGAGACGCGGCCCAGAGCCAGATCGGAGTCAAAGCTCTCAGCCCAAAGAGCGCGTGATTGATGGGCGAAGAGCTGCACTCAAATTCCTGGACTCAATGGAGAAGTGCATCGAGGACAAGGGAATTTGTGCGAAGTGCGCAAACGAGGTCCACGACGGGTTGGGGATCCGATCGCAATCATCTACATTCCCATGCAACTCTCGCACGGTACTTGCGTTAAACGGGAGTAAATATCCAAGCATTGGCTTGTGTGTGTTTTTGAGTGAATGCTTTTCTTCTCCTCATAACATGTTTCCCACATACACCACACACACAAGCACACACACACAAGCACACACACACACACACACCATGTGGAGCCATCACCACTTTCAACTGCAGCCGTTTCAAGCTCAAAGATCTTGTGTTTTTGCACCCCCTTGACCAAAGGGCTCTGCAATTCCCTTGCAAAAAGGGCCTGCCCTGGAAAAGGAACAACCCTTGAAAAAAGGGACAGCCCTTGAGAAAAGGGATGGCCAATTGGGACAATTGGAATGGCTGGTGGGGCAACACAAACAACAAGGGCCGACCCCAGGGCACAGGCACAGTCAGCCAAGCAAGGAGGCAGAGGATGAGGGAGAAGGCTTTGGCCAGAGAAGCTGCAGAGCAGGCTCCTCTGGCACCTGCCCAGCCCAAATCTGCTGCCTTTGGCCCCAGCGAAAGGGAAATTGCCAAGGACCCTGAGCTCCACCACAAGGAGGAGGAGCCTGCCCTTGCCACCCCTTGCCAAAAGGGCCCTGAGCACATCCAGCAGGCGAAGGCTGCCCCTTGCCAAAAGGGCCCTGAGCACATCCAGCAGGCGAAGGCTGCCCCTTGCCAAAAGGGCCCTGAGCACCACCAGCAGAAGGAGGCTACCCCTTGCCAAAAGGATCCTGAGCTTCACCAGCAAAAGGAGGCTACCCCTTGCCAAAAGGAGGTTGGGCTTCACCAGCAAAAGGAGGCTACCCCTTGCCAAAAGGAGGTTGGGCTTCACCAGCAGGCCATGGGGGTGAAACCGGAGGCTGATTGCAGCCCCTCCAGTGAGTGCAACCCTCCTGATGTAAAGAAGGCCAAGGTGGCAAGCCCTGCAGCAGCCTTGCCAGAGCCCACAACCCCCTTGCCAAAAGGGGCCTGGGTTTTGAAACAGAATCCCAACACAAGAGTGGCCATTGACTGGCACCACACTCTTGAAGTTGATGAGGTGGTCACAGGAGCAAACCTCAGGTCCCTTGAGGCCCTGAGGAGCCAAGGCTACCAAGTGTTTCTCTTGTCCTTCTGTGGACATGTGAGAAAGCTGGAAGTGCAAGCCAGGCTCGACAAGCTGCCTTTCAAATTTGACCAGGTCGCCTTCACTTCCTCAAGGACAGGGGCCAAGGGCAAAGCTGAGTGGATGATCAGAAACAGTGTGGGCCACATTTTTGATGACAACAATATCTGCCAAGAGGCCTTGTCAAAAGGCTTGTCTGTATACCCAGTCTCTCCCAAGAGGCACTGGGTGTTCAATGGCAAGAGAGCCCACCCCACCTTGTGTGGTGCAGTGGCTGCCTTCTTGCTTGACCAGGCCATGGCTGACTGATCTCCTTGTCAAAAGGAGGCAGCAGGCCGGCAGCAACGCCAAACCCCCTTGTCAAAAGGGCAAAGCTGGCAGTGGAAAATCTATCCTTGCCAAAGAATGGCAGGATGGCAGCATTTCCAAACATCCTTGTCAAAAGGAAAAAGCTGGCAGCATCTCCTTGCTAAAAGGAGCTGTGTGGGCTGACATCACTCCCTTGTGAAAAGGGCATAACTGGCCAAAATGGGTCAGGAGACTTTTGCATCAAGAGAAAAAAAGAGCTGCAGCAATGGGGGGCAGGGTGGAAACCACTGATAAACAAATCATGAGATTGCTCTTGCAATTGTTTGTTCAAATAATGTTTCTGTTTGAATGGCACCCCATGAAGACCCACTAGCATTCCAACACATGACCATCAAGCGGTGGCCACATGGACTGAATATTTCATCCAATCAAACATCTATTCTAAAGGGCAACCACTATTGTGTCATTGGCACCCAGCACCAGTTACTGAAGGCCCCTGCCTTTTTGCCAAAGGCACAATCATTGTTCATCAGCACATTTCCACAAACAATCAATCCAGTTTGTAACTTTTCTTCTGAGCTGGGTTGCCCCTTTAATTTCAAGGGGGAAGCAAACTAAAGGCCCTTTTTTGCCAAAAGGCACAAAACTGCAACCAACTGACCTCATTGTCCATAGGCACATTTCCACAAACACTCACTCCAGTTTGTAACTGTTCTGAGCTGGGTTGCCCCTTTGATTTCAAGGGGAAGCAAATTAAACGCCCCTTGTGTTTGGACAAACCAGCCCACTCACAGGTTGATGAAATCTGATGAAATCTGATGAAATCTGATGAAATCGGATGAAATCTGATGAAATCTGATGAAACCTATGATTTCATCAGATTTCATCAGATTTCATCAGATTTCATCAGATTTCAATGTTTGGATCACCAACAGCATTTTTTTGGCTCATGATGTAGAATTCCCTGAGCAATGGCACCAAAAGCCAAAAAGAAGGTGAAGAAGCCCTTGCTAAAAGGGAAACCAAGTTCCAACACTTCCTTGTCAAAAGGAGCGGGCTCTGCAAGCAAGGATGGGAGTGATCATACAACAAAACCCTTGACAAAAGGGAGCAAGCTGAAAGCAAAGAACCTGGCTAAGCTAGGAAAGTTGTCCATGCAAGAGAAAATGGAGAAGGTTGCTGAAACAGCAGAGAGTGCAGTAGAAGGGGCAAAGAGCCTGAAAGAGATGATGACCCCTCAGGAAAGCAGCAAAGCATGGAGCAAATTCCAGACATGGCTGAAACACAACCCAGAAGAGAAGGAAGCCTTTGACTCCCTTGCCAAAAGGGAAAAAGGACACAGTGTTGCCATGTGGCTGCTGCAGGAGAATGTGGCAAAGTTTATGAACATGAAGGAGTCCCTGCAACAGAGCAAACAAAAGGGAAAAATGGGAATCTGAGAAGACAATCCTGCAGAGGTTTGATGATCATGAACTGCAAGCCCACATACAATCAGGACGTATCAAGTGGCGTAGTGACCCATGGACCCCAGGCTACTATGAGTACTTCGACCACGGCGATATAACCGTGCACGTGAAAGCCAAAGCTAGCAAGGAATGGTCCCATGGCCAGGAGTTCCAAAGCAACCAAGAAGTTGAAAGCCAATGGGGGCAGGGGTTCAGCAGGGACCTCCAAAGCCACATTGTGGATGTGGAAAGCTGGGGTTCCAAAGGCAAATCCTTGGCAAAAGGATCTGGCAAAGGGAAAGGCAAGGGCAAAGTGCCAAAACCACTGGCTTTGAAAGATGGGATCCCTGAAAACCCAAACCCGCCATCCCCAGAGGAGAAAACCGAGCCAGAGCAATGGCAAGAGTGCATTAGCAAGGCTAAAAAAGCAAGGGACCAAGCCAACTCTGTGTTGTCTGACATGGAAAGCGCCCTGCACAAGGCTGAGGGGAAAAAAAGGGTGACAAAAACCACAAAGGCTGAGTACCAAGCAAGCATGGTTAGCTTGGGGAAAAGAATTGCCAAGTTGAAGCAGGTCCTCTTGAAAAAAGAGGCAGCCATGGGCATCAGTGCACTGAAACAAATGTTGCTGGACACTGCCAGTGACATCAAGCTTGCCAAAGCAGAGGTCAAAGAGATGATCCAATTGGCCAACAAGGCAGCAAGCAGGGCATCCAAAAGCTGAATGTACTCTTGCCAAAAGGGTATGGCTTTGCATGCAGAGTTGCAAATCTCCCTTGCAAAAAGGGGCTGGCAACATCCTTGTAAAAAGGAAATAGCAAATGTGCAGTCATCCACCCTTTCAAGAAAGGGGCTGGGAACATCCTTGTAAAAAGGATATAGTATATGTACAGTTTTTTCCCTTGGAGAAAGGGGCTGGCACCAGACTGGGCATTGGCATGGAAAAGACCGCAGTGGAGGGGGGGGGGGTGCCCTTCTATCCCACAAACCCAAACACTTTAATGTGTCACACAGGGAGCTCCTTTTTTCAAGGGCACAGCCAGTGAAAACAATTTGCACTATTACAAAGCATGGTTTTGTCAAGAAAATCTTGAACATAGGCCTTCACCTTTGGCAGCAGGGGCACACCCTTTTTCCAAGGGCTTCAGCAATATGACATATAAATACTGTAAAGGCATGTGGTTGCCAAACAAGCTTGTCACCACCCCCAAGCAAACAAACATGTATGTGGTGTTGACATGAAACCTTTGTCAGGCCATGTCAGGTTGACAGGGGGGGCAAGGTTTAGCTTGCATGGCTTTAGAGGGTCTGCTTTGATTGCCATTTGGCTCCAGAAAACAATGTACAGGTTTGACTCAGCAGCCCCTTTGGCAAAAAGGGAAGCCCCTTGCAAAAAGGGTAATGGATGACAACCCCAAAGGCATCAAACGTTTGAGGGGCTGGAAAAAGGAAATGGAGCAGTGTGCCCCAAGCCCTTGCCAAAAGGACACTACAACACCTAGCTCTTTGTGCACCAGGCTGTTAGAACTTTGGTCTCAAGGCTTTTTATCTGCTACCCAAATTACTGAAATTGCTCACCTGGCAATTTTGGACAAGGGGCAGCCTGTTGACCTCATGAACTTGGCAAAATGTGGCAGCTTTGGCAGCCAGAAAGGAAACTGCCACAGAGATGTGATGGCAATGTTTTGTAAGCAAATACAGATATGCCAGCCTTTGCAGGTAAGTGTGCCAATCAAAGAGAACAAGCCAAATACAGACCCTGAAGAGAAGGCAGGTGTGCTGCTGCCACATTTGATGTTCTCCCAGCTACATGAGCACTACCCATTTGTTTTTGAAGAAGTGTTTGGCTGCCAGCAATGTGAACAATTCTGGGAGTCAGTGGAAAAGTCGGGGGATGACAAGCTGATTCCACCTTTGGCCCTTGACAAAAGGGTGCAGAACCCAGCACAAACAATCCCTTGTTTTTTT
>CAUJNA010000284.1:0-107900 GCA_963377175.1 Effrenium voratum
TTGTTATCCCGCTTGTAGAATTGATTTCGCTAATTGTGTGCGCTACAACATTCTCAAAGTTTGTTAAATTTATTGAAGGCATAATCTATATAATTAATTGTAGAAATTAATTATATTAATTATTATCGTTAATGTATTCTTGATGTTTTTTAGTCTTTTCGTGTTGTGCTTTATGGTCTTGTCTATAAACAGACCCGCATTGACATTCGATTTTAGTCTCTTTCCCTTCTTTCATTTTGTCTTTGTTTTTTTCTCTATATTGTTTGAAATATTCTTGTTGTTCTGGTTTATGCTCGTCTCTCCATTTCTTACTTCGTTTATTGACTACATCTTTTTGTTCTTGGTATTTCTCCCGTTGCTTTTCTAATAGTTCAGGTTTGTTGTCTTCATAGTATTGTTTTTTCTTTGCTTTCAGTTCTTCCTTATGTTTTTCTCTATATTGTTTAGAGTTTTCAGCGTATCTTTCTTTGTTGTTTTCATAATATTGATGGTCTCTTTGTTTAACATATCCTTTATTGTTTTCCTTCCATTGTTTTTTTCTCTCTTGCTCCTCTCGCTGTGATACTATGGGTCTTTGCACTTTATTTAATGTAGCGTTTAGTTCTACAATGTATTCTCTTTCTTTTGCTCTTGCCTCCATTCCATTTTCACATTTCACTGTTTGTATCAAAACCATATCAAAATTATCAAGTCCTCCATTTTCACGAATAAACTGGTATAAGTAAATATTGTAGTGTCTATCATTTTCATTTGTATATGCTCGTTTGTGGTTTGACTTTCTTTTGGTAAAATCGGTTGTATGTACTACATAACAATCTTTGATATTCAAATCTTTACAAACAATCTTATAAAAATGAGTTTTTGAGTAATCTATGGGTTTAACTGGCATATTATCTTATAATATATTATAAGATGATATTTGTGTATATATGTTTTCAAGTAAAAATGAATGAGTTAATCAAGTATCTGGCAACCTGCATCGCGAATGGATAATATTTGTTCTGATACTAATGTTATATATAACGTGTCTGGCATATTTGCTGATACCATATTTCCAACAGGTTTCACACGAATTAAAAGCTGTTGCCCTGCTTTTGTGTTAATTCCAGTATATGAACTATCGGGAACCTTTACGAAATCCATAGCAAAGATAAACTTATCAACACGATAAGCAGAATATTCAATCGATAAATGGTGTTGATGGAACAATGGTAAATTTAATGCTTTTCGTAAATAATAGAATGCTTGTGTTAATGAACGACATGGATACTCAGGATATAGTTTTGACCCTAATTGAAGTTGAAATTCTAAATCAAGGTCGTGATTGTAGTATCCGCTTTCTTGGTAGTTCAAATAATACATAGGATGATAGAAGTTGTTGTATTCTTTCATAACGTGAATATCACCTACTCCGCTTTTACTGAAAGAGATGAACGCGGTAGCGAGTTTAGACACTGAACGAACAACAGTAGTGTTAATTGACGACGAACCATCGGGAACTTGATTAGATTGACAAATGTAAGTATTATAAGTAATAGGTAATTCTTTCCCATCAAGTAGGTGTGCAACATATTTATTATGAAGGTCGTTGTCCAAGCTTACCAAATCAGTTTGAAGGAATGCATTACTAATTGAGAACTGCTCATTTGTATGAAGGCTTGAGTCTGCGTTGCCACTTTCTGGAAACCTCGACCCGCCCGCTGAAACAACACAATCAGTAAAATTTGAAACTAATTCAAGTTCTAAAACAAGAGGACACGCTTTTAACGGGATATACTTAAATTGATTGAATAAACCAAGCATCGGTTTAAATCCTACAACCATTTTTCTGTTAAAGCCTGGAATTGTGTAAGCGTCATATGCAGGACCAATATGACCCGATGCAGGAACTGCACGACGTGTGTTTAAATCATCATCATATCTATAACCAAAACTCTGGGCGTCTTCATTGTCTCTTGCTCCTTTTGACATCATGCAACTCATCATGTGATGATTTCGGTTGTAATAATCAATGTCTTCAACAAGTTGATTACCAGCAATTAGTCTTGCTCTTCTAAAAAAGGAATAAGCAGGAGACAGAGGACGTAAGCGTTTATTGTCTGACGAGTCAGTGTTTTCAACAGTCATATAAACCATTACACTCTGCGGGTCAAGCCAAGTATTATCTTCAGCATTTAAAGCTATTTTCAACACACGTTGACCAGATGAAGGGGTGTAGATATTACTCCCAGAAGGGAAAAACGAGACTGAACGACGGTCGTTGATATAACTTGCACCTTTATTTAATTTGAATGAGAGGTTGTCAATTAGAATATCTTCAGCACTAAAAGTTTCCATTGCTATATATAATTTAATTTAGAAATAATTTAAACTAAACTAAATTGATAAATTTATACATTTATTAATTTCTAAAACATATTTTATATATGTTTTACAAATTGATGAAATTGTAATTTCAATAATTTCCAAATCATAATTAAGAATTATGATTTACAAATTGATGAAATTGTAATTTCATTAATTTCTAAAAAATACATTTTTTACAAATTGATGAAATTGTAATTTCATTAATTTCTAAATCATAATTAAGAATTATGATTTACAAATTGAATAATTTAGTGTAATCCTTTTGATTAGAATTATTATTATTTTTATATATTTTCATGTTCTTTTTCTTAATCTTATCTTCAACTGGAGTATTCCCTTTTTCTCTCTCTAAAACAATCTCTCTAATTTCATCATATGAACTTTTCTTATACTTTTTATTTTCATTCTTAATCATATCATCCGTTGTTTCATTGTCATATTTCTTATGTTGTATCATAACAATAATATGAAAATAGTTTTGCGTTTTTTCTTTTTACTATTTCATCAAGGTCTGATTGAGTGTGATTACAATTGTTAGTGTTGTCATTGATGAGGACATAACCATTTATATATTTTGGTACAATCATATTATAAATTGAAGTAATCCAGTTATAATCAATATAGTCAGGTCTAACTCTGACACTCCTAATAATGAAACATCCACACAGACATTTTACATGTGTTCGTTTATTATCTCTATTTAAATCCCTTAATCTTTCTACAAGTGTTAATGGTTTAAAGTTTGTTTCACTTTCTGTCAAGTTTTCTTTTAACTGATTATACATATATAATATTATATAGCTATATATTTAAGTACTTATTTAACTATATTATCTCCCTGACCGGTTCAATGCTTCTTGAAACATCTTTGCCTTGGTCTCCATATCCAGTTATGTAATCGTGGTTAGTAAATGGATTTAATGAACCAGTATAAACAGTTATAGCGCCACGGTCAGCAATACTGACAGGGTCTAAGATACTTCTAAAATTAATGTAATCATCGGTAATTTTAGACCTTCGTGATATAAACGGCGCTCCATAAGTGGTTAAAGTTAATTCTCTTTCAGGGTAATCTTTTGTTATCTGTGCCCCTACACTTGAACCGAGACTATGTGTTATAAGATGTTTAACTTCATTGTTTTCATCCAATGCTGTTGATGTGTCTTTATATCGTTGTGAATATTTTGTCATTTTAAAGGGAAGTCCTACATCTGCCAGAATGTCATTAATAGCACCTCCAAAAGTTCCTTTTCCAAATGTTCCGCTTATATACATTTTATCACCATCAATATAAAAACCCTGACCATTGCCATATGCTCTACTCAATCCTTGTGCATCAGTTAAATTTGAATTAGGATAATAACTATTTAATATTTTGTCAGTTTGTTTCATAACATCAGTTATTTTAGCTGTTTTCTTATAAGGTTGATAATGTTTAATTGTCCCATGCTTCATTTCATAAATTAACTTTTTATTATTAATCATATAAATAAAGATATAAATTAATTTCTCAATTAATTAATAATGCTGACTTACAGCTTTGCTCTAAGCAACTTTTCATATAGAAAAGTTGACTTACGACGTAGTCCTAAGCAACATAATATTTTTTGATTAGAAAATTTATTTTCTAATCAAACATATTATGTTGACTTACAAGAAGGTCTATATTGACAGCGCTCATAGAATTAGTGGTACATCATCAAATTTCAAAGTTGAATTGCCGGAAACATTACAAACAGACAACGGAGTACATTGCTACATTCACGAAATAACATTACCTAACTCGTGGTATTCAATACAGTCAGGATTAAATAATATACTATACTTTTATTCTTCTCCGTTAGTTCCAGATGAAGATAATACTAATGTCCATTATTTAGCGTTACAATTGGACGAAGGAGTATATACTGGCACAGAACTAGCGACAGAATTAAAGGCAAAAATAAATGGTATTGTTGATAATGCTAATTTCTCAAATACTTATGAAATTTCTTACAGTGTAAAAACTAATAAAATAACAATTTATTCAAACTATGCTGATAGAAAGTTCGCTGTATTAACTGATGAACAAATGAAACTAACATATGCAGATTATATATGGAATGGAAGTTTTATTGTTAATAACTTACAGTCTGTTAATGAAGTTTTAGGAAATTATCAAATGGTAGTTTATCAATATAATAATCCTTATGTTTCTGGTTTCGTTAATCTTCAACCCATTAGAAATTTTTATATTCATTCTTCTCAATTGTCTAATTATAATCAAGTAAATTTAAGGACAGGCGATAGCACAGTTGTTAAGAAAGTGCCAGTCTCAGCACCACACGCGGGAATTGTCTTTGATAATGAAATGAACCCTCTCGACTACTTGGATGTATCAAATAGAAGCTTTAAACAGTTAGACTTTTGGTTGTCTAATTCATTAGGAAATGAAATTAATTTAAACGGTGTAAATGTTAGTCTGAGTCTACTTTTCGTAAAAAGCGATATTATTTAAATAATATATAGATTTTCCATATGGAAAATCTATATATATTATATGTCAAGTATTGAGGTAGTAGATGTTAATAATGAAACTAAAACAGAAGAAGCACCTGTTAATAATGAAGTCGTTGAACAAAATGAAACAGTTAATGAAGAACCAACGCCAGAAGAAGTTATTCCTGAACCAAAAGCGAAAGCAAAAGCATTACCAAGAACTAAAAAAGAAGTTGAATTAGTAGAATGTGAACAATGCTCTAAAAAGATGACATTGAAAAGTTTGAGACACTCACATCCCAAAAATTGTAAGGGAGCACCTACTGAGTTATTACCAGTCAATCCACAAAAGAATATTAGAAAGATACAACCTGAAGTTATTTCAGAGATTAAGAATGAGATTAAACAAGAAGTGATTAAAGAAACTATTAAGAAACCCACGGCAACAGAACTATTAAACCAACATTATGAAGAACTTAAACAGAAGAAAAAACAAGATAAACAAGAAAAAATAAACAAATTATCTTCATCAATGTTTTAAATAATAATCTAATTATAATATATATTAATCATGCTTATGAGAAGTCATAGAAATGTAGAATTTAAAAGGGCGCCACAAGTAGAACGTCATTATGACGTTTCAGATTTATGGGGAGTTGCCTCGCGTATGAATTACTTTAAACAGTTGAAGGACACACTGGAAGCGAAACAATCACAAGGAGCATTAATAAAGTATAGAAACGATTTAGTTGAAAGCAACAGAACCGAAAGTTATAGAAAAGAGTTAGACAGAATAAGAAACATATTAGACAACACACGGACACCAGATGGAATACAAACAAAGGAACAACTAACTGTAAGAAAGAAGCATTTAGAAGAAATGATTAAGAATATCTCTGATTAATTTATTTTTCTAAATAATTAATATACTATGATTAAATCAATTAGTAGATTGAATACAGTAGGACCGGTCAGAGTAGGGTCATTGAAATCACAACTACATTTGAGACCTTCTTATGATGAATTATTGAAAGAAACGTTGGTAGGAGATGAGAACCGTCCATCAATTGAAAATGTGATAGACAGAAAAGCGACAAGATACAGATTAAACCAATACGGTAGTCAGTTTGATAATAAGGAAGCCTTAGACATTCAAAAGAAACAAGAACTAGACCGGAGAGGAGAAGTTATGAAAGGAGCAATGTCGGACTCTGACAGAGTAAGAGATAAACTTAATGACGAGTTGAAACTTGCTGACACACTGAAACAACACCAGTCTTTCATTCAAGAAGGACTAACGGAAGCACAGAAACAGAAAGAAGAACTTGCTGAAAGAATGAGACTTTGGAGACAACAACACGAAGAAATGGCAAGCGCTGTATCGAAGAGTTCATATCCTGCCGGTGTAGAAGTTCATTCAATGGTGTCCGCTGATGAAATGCCAGAATTAGAACCATTAGAGGAAGGCGAAGAAGAAGATGAACGAGAAGACGACCCAGTTGTTGAAGTAGAACCAAAAGCAGAAGACGCTTATGGCTACAACGAGTTTAAGAAAAGAGCGTCTGAATTAACACCTGCTTATCTTGCAAGCAGACCAGAAGAGATGAAAGATGTCATGGACAAACTGAAAGGATTTAAAAAGATTAAAGACAGTGTTCATGAAGAATTCACTGAGTTATATAATGCTTTAATTAATAGCGATGGTGATTTTATCAAGAAGGAACACAGATTGAAATTAGTAAGGTTTTACAATGATAAAGTGTATTACACAGTTTTCCACCCACGACCTAAGGAAAAAGAAGATAGACCAACCGTGATGGATGGTTCAGTTAAAGAAATACCCGCGGAAGTTTAATAAAATATATAATATTTAATATGACTGTTAAATATTATGGATTACGCCGACGTCCTACTTTTGAAGAAATGCTAAAGGAAGCGATGACGCACAGATTAAAAATTGAAATCATCCCCGAAAGACAGGTAATTGACTTGTCAATCAACAATATAGATTTTGACGATTTTGACCTTTCAAAATACGATAGGAGACTACGGTTGAATGCTAGGGTTCAAACTGATGAACAAGTTCTTCATCATGAATTGTTCCCTGATATGTTTGATGAAGTAGCGCCAACATCACAGTTATATGAAAACAACGAGGCAGACGCACAAACAACACGATATATAGCAAAAGATTTTACTGATGAAATTTATAGTAATGCAATTTCAGGTAGGACTGAAGAAAAGAAAAAGTCAGATGAACCAACCGATGTAAAAGATACTGATTTAAAACAGTCTGATGAAAAGCAGGAAGATTTACAAAGTCTTCATTTAACGTCATCATCGTCAGCATCAACCGTCAGAGAGGAAGAGAAGAAAGAGGAAAGCCGAGAAATAAAGTCGTTAAGAAACATATTTTTAGGTGGAGAAGACAAGAGCGTATTTGAACTATTCAAACGTGATGACAAGAAGACATCCACACCATCAGAACAATCAAGGGAACAGGAAGAAGAACAACCAGGGCATCATTCTGGTCAAGACGACAGGTAGAAGCAAGAAGCAGAAGCCACTCACCAGAAGAAAGAGCAAGAGGTAATCAAATGAACAGAAGACAATTAGAAACAAGAAGCAGGAGCAACTCACCCCAAGAAATAGCTAGAGGTAGTGAATGGACGAGGGAACAAATGGAAACAAGAAGCAGGAGTAGAAGCCCAGAAAGCACAAATACAAAAAGTAGCCGAGGCAAGAAGAAAAAATAAAAACTACTTAAAGACAAAACGCCCTAATATAGTAAAATGACAGGAATTTTTATTAACGGTAAAAGTCGGCATAGAATAACGAATGACGAATTTGATATGATGGTTGAACTGATGAAAGCAGAAAACGACTTAGTCTTACAGATGATAAGCGAACAGAAACAGACTTCGAGCGATGACAGTGAGCAACCCGTGAGGTGGAGGGACGACCAGAAGAACTACCACCAGAATTACTACAACAATAACCTAAAACAGTCTTACACTTGTGAGGACTGCGGAAGGACGATATCAAGCAAATCAAATTTATCTAAACACAAGAAATCTAAAATTTGTTTGCAAGCTTCGCGACAATGCGCATTATGAAAAAAATAATAATCATTCATCTTATTAAAAACACTTAATGAGATTAATGCGTTCATTCTCAACCCGAAACCCATTTTCTCCAACACTGACCCCCTACCCGAAAAACTACTTAAAGAGAAAATACCTTATATTATATAGAGTATAGTATTATGGTTTCCATGACAGAAGGAAAAATTATAGATTTCATTTTAAACAGCCAACAAGGCGAACTAATACAAAAAGAAGGGAGGCAATCACAAAAACTCAAAATAGGTGATAAGACCTACAGATATGATAAGAACAAACCAGTTTCAAACGTATTGAACACGAAACTCAAGGAAGTGGCGAGGAGTGACGGATATAGAAAGCATGGCCTTTTAATGAAAGGTGCTAATTATCTAAAACTAACGAGAGGCAGACCCTTACAGGATTATGTCAAGCGATTCAAGTCCAAAATCACAGACGAGCAACAAGCGTTCAAGGGATACGCCAACACCTACTCGGTAAGTGATATAAGGTTAAAAGGAATGAAAGGTTTATCCTACTTAAAATACCAGAAGCAACGACTGGCCGAATTCCTGAACAGAAACCCGAACATGAAAATAATCGTGGAAACCGATTTATCATTCAAAAATCCCGCCAACGAACTTATTCAAAGGCGGTTAAGAAGCAGAAGATACAATATTCATAATCCCGACGAGTTGAACACCGTCTTAAACAACATTGGGCACGACATTGAGACACAAATTGAAATAACCGAATACATTCAGTCGGGATTGGTTCTTGGTCAAGTTGAAAAGTTAGTCATCAGTTATGATAGGTACAATCCTACCCGTGGTTCATCCTTTATTCCATTGCCCGACTGGGTGGCAAACAAAAAGGCTTGTATTAACATTAAAAATGAGGACGACTTATGTTTTAAATATTCCGTTCAATGTGGATTTTATGAGTTATTCAAAAAAGACCATCCCTGCGAGATGTATCATTATAAGAAATATGTAGATGACAAATTTATCAAATGGGATAATATTGACTTTCCAGTAGGTAATGATGAGATTGAACTATTTGAAGAACAGAACAAACACATATCGGTCAATGTTTATTACATAAACCCCGATACGAATAGTAAAACTATTTTATTATACAAAAGAAGCAACAACCCACAAGCACACCACAAAATCGATTTGATTAAATTGACTGATGATGTTAAATCCCATTACGCTTATATCAAAAATTATGATAAGTTAATGAGTAGTCAGATAACAAGAAAGGCGAAGAAGTATCACTGTAGAACCTGCTCACATGGTTTCAAGACCGAAGAACTTTTAAAGAAACACGAAGAACAAGGATGTCTAGCAGTTGAGGGTCAAAAAATAGAAATGCCAAAAGAAGGTGAAACAATAGAATTCAAAAACCATTTCAAGAAACTTAAAGCTCCATTCGTAATATATGCCGACTTTGAATGTTTAACTGTGCCAATTGATGTTAAAAGCAAATCGGCAAAAGCTAAAACTACATCATATCAAAATCATCGTCCGTGTGGTTTTATGATTAATGTAGTCAATGCTATAACCGGAAGTAGTGAGCCTTACTTATACAGAGGTCAGGATTGTATGGATAAATTTGTTGAGAAAATCAATAAAGTCAGAGAGGAAGTTTTGGAGAAAATGAAGGAGGACAAAGACCGTATTGAAACCGAGAAGGACTGGGAGGACTTCAATAATGCCACTAACTGCTTCATTTGTGGAAACAAATTTGAGGAAGGAGAAAAGAAGTGTTGGGACCATTGCCACTTTACGGGACAGTATAGAGGTTGCGCCCACGAGGACTGCAATCTACGATTTAGTATGAGATATTATAAAATCCCTGTGTTTCTTCATAACCTTAAAAACTATGATGCCCACTTAATCATCAACAAGGCTCACGAATTGAACAAGAATTCTAAAATAGAATGTATCGCTCAGAACAGCGAAAAGTTTATAACCTTTGGTTTTAAAAATCTTTGTTTCAAGGACAGTTTCAGTTTCTTATCGTCTTCGTTGGATAAGTTGGTCAGGTTGAGTAAATATGAGGATGATAAAAAGCGTGAGAATTGGAAGAACAATTTCAGATACAGCGTTAGAAACCCGTATGTTAAAACCGATGAAGATTTGGATTTATTGACTGATAAGGGTATTTATCCCTATGACTACTTTGATGATTTTGAAAGATTTAAGGAAAGGGCTTTACCACCGAAAGAAGCGTTTTACAGTAAATTAAGTGAGGAACATGTAAGTGATAAAGATTATGAAAGGGCACTGAAAGTATGGAAGCACTTCGGGATTAGAACACTCGGGCAGTATCACGACTTGTATTTAAGAACTGATGTTTTACTACTGACCGATGTATTTGAAAACTTTAGAGACTTGTGTATGGAATACTACGGTTTAGACCCCGCTCATTATTACACATTGCCAAATTTCGCATGGGACGCGATGCTTCTAAAAACTGGTGTTGAAATAGAACAATTGCATGACCAAGAAATGTTTGAGATGGTTGAAAAGGGAATGAGAGGAGGAATGTGTCAAGTCAGTCATAAATTAGCGGTGGCAAATAATAAGTATATGGGGGAAGCATATGATGAGAACAAGCCATCAAATTATATTAGCTACTTGGATGCTAATAACTTGTATGGTTTAGCAATGTCCCAGAAATTACCGCTAAAAAATATCAAGTGGGCAAAGAAAACGCCCAGTGTTGAAAAATGGAATGAAAACGATGAGTTCGGTTATATTATGGAAGTTGATTTGGAATATCCCGAAACATTGCACGACTTCCACTCTGACTATCCACTAGCGCCTGAAATAATGAATGTAAATGTTAGTATGCTTTCCGACTATCAAAAGCAAGTCTTCAAAATATATTATGACGGTAAAAGTCCCAAGGACGAGAAAACGAGTAAGTTAATATTAAATCTAAAGGATAAAGAAAAATATGTGGTTCATATCAAGACTTTACAGTATTATTTGAAAATGGGAATGAAAATGACCAAAGTCCATAGGATAATAAAATTTCAACAGAGGGCATGGTTGAAACCGTGGATTGATTTTAACACTGGTAAAAGGAAAGAAGCCAAAAGCGATTTTGAGAAAGATTTATTCAAATTAATGAATAATTCTGTGTATGGAAAAACTATGGAAGACAAACGAAATCATATGGACTTTGAATTAGTTGATAATGAAGTTAGATACGAAAAATGTGTTAATAATCCAACATTCAAAAATAGATTTATTATTAATGAAAACCTTGTAGGAGTTGAAAAAACTAAAGCGAAGCTGAAACTGGACAAACCGATTTTCTTAGGAATGACAATCCTTGACATCAGTAAATTACATATGTATCAGTTCTACTATGATGTTCTTAAGAAGAAATACAATGAAAACATCAAACTGGTTTATACTGATACTGACAGTTATGTAATTCAAACATTCACTGAGGACATCTACAAGGACTTCAAAGAATTAAACCAATATATGGACTTTAGCGATTATCCACCTGAACACCCCTGCCATGACAAAACAAATAAGAAAAAACTCGGTTATTTCAAGGATGAGTGCAACGGTCAAACAATAACACAATTCATAGGGTTAAAGCCTAAATCGTATGCTTTTACAATACACGGTGAAGAAGAAGAACAAAAGAAATCAAAAGGTGTAGTGAAACACAAGGTGAAGAAAGAACTGACTTACCAAAACTACCACGAAGCATTATTTCAAAACAAAAAGCATGAAATAACATATAATTTTATTCGTAGTCGCAACCATCAATTATTTTCAATGTCTCAAGTCAAGCAATCACTCAGTAATTATGAAAATAAAAGGTTTTACATTGATGCTTTCAATTCACTGCCTTATGGACATTATAAACTGCGTTAAAGAAAAGATAACTAAGGTTATTAATGGATAGCAGTAAATATAAAAACGCAAAGATTTACAAAATAACAGATGTTGGTTATAATAAGTGCTACATCGGAAGCACCTGTGAAAGCTTGAGCCAAAGAATGGCAAGACATAGACAAAATTATAACAAGGCAGAACAATGGAATAATAAAACAAACTGTCGTTTGTTGTTTGATGAATATGGAATGGACAACTGTAAGATTGAATTATTAGAAGACTACCCATGTGAAAACAGAGAACAGTTAATGAAAAGAGAAGGTTATTACATTCAAAATAATGATTGTGTGAATAGATGTGTGGTAGGTAGAACAATTAATGAGTGGAAGGAAGACAATAAGGAACACTATCAAAATATGAGGAAGGAATACGCAGAAAACAACAAAGAACATATATGTAATAAAAGTAGGGAGCACTACCACCAAAACAAAGAAACAATATTGGAAAAACGAAAAGAACCTATTGAATGTGAATGTGGTGGTGTTTTCAGGAAATGTGATATAAGAAGACACGAGAGAACTGAAAAACATCAACGATATGTATGTGAAAATATTAATATCTAAATAGTTCTAATAATATATGCACTTATTAGAACTATTTAGTGGTACTTCTTCAGTTGGTAAAGTAGCAAAGTCGCTCGGTTATAATGTTATATCATTGGATTTGAAAACGGTGGGTAAACTCCCCAATTAAGGGGGGCGAACTCCCCAATTAAGGGGGGCGAACTCCCCAATTAAGGGGGGCGAACTCCCCAATTAAGGGGGGCGAACTCCCCAATTAAGGGGGGCGAACTCCCCAATAAGGGGGGCGAACTCCCCAATTAAGGGGGGCGAACTCCCCAATTAAGGGGGGCGAACTCCCCAATTAAGGGGAGAATGGCTCAAGTAACAAGGTCTGGCTCACACAACACAGTCAGGCTCACACAACACAGTCAGGCTCACACAGCAAGGTTTGGCTCACACAGTAAGGTCTGGCTCGCACAGCAAGGTCTGGCTCACACAGACATTTAAATTAAACCTGAAACCCAGACCAGCTGACCAGCAACCCCCTAGTCAAAACTACTTAAAGAAAAAATAGCATAACATATTAAGAGAAAAATGAGTGGGGGTAAAATATCAGATAATAATTTTATGGTTAAGAATTGTGCTAGCTTACCTGTTGATGTATTAAAAGGTATCATTTCATATAAATTAGGAGAACCTGAGTATTTGAAAATAAAACATAATCATATTAAGACATTAAAGAGAATACAACAACGATATAAAATAGACAGAACAGAAACAAAAAGAAAGACAAAGCGCTATACTGTTGAAGATGGCGATGATATAAAGAGACACGTAATTGAGTATTACATTTCAAGAAATATACCTTTAAGCATAAAAAGCATCAAAGATATAGTTTTTAATGAAAATGAAAACTTAGATTGCTTGTTAGATGGCATTGAAACCGATAACGGTTATGAAACAGTGATAATAGTTGAGGTAAATATGTTTGTAAGGTTTCATCATTTCAATTATGAAGACAACCATTTTAACACTTTTAGTTTTTATTTTCGTAGTGATGATTTTGTAGATAATATAACCATAGATAATATAACAGAAGTAATGATGGAGGCACATCAAACAATATACAGATGTATTGATGATGAAAGAAGTAGAATGAATTTTGGAGGAGTACAAAACATAAGGTTTAAACTAATTGTTGATGAACCTGTGTAATTCATAACTAAACCATAATTATAACATGTAAAATCTTATATGTTATAATTATAGCGAACTTTTAACCTATAAAACATAGCTAGACAATCACATAAAAATCACATAAAAAGAAGTTGTTAAGATATATTAAGAAATGGTTGTGAAGCAAACTATAATGAATAATTATGGAATGACAGAAGAAAAAGCAACAGAAGACTATGGTGAATTCTTCAAATGCAACAGATGCCTTTATGATAAAACAATTGATGAATTTGGAAATGTAAAAAGTGGAAAAAGATATAAATATTGTCAAGAGTGTAGAACGAAAATAAATAATTGTAGAGATAAACGTCAAAGAAAACAAACGACCCAGCAACACCCCAGAACTTGATAACTACTAAAAGGGTCAACTCTTTCAAATGAAAAAAATGTTTGCCCCCAGCCCAACAATGAACAAGGCGACAATTTACCCAAATGATTACCTTAACGAAAACGATAAATAAGCTCCCTAAAAACCCTCTTTTCAAAACGAATAAGGGGGAACATAGATTTGAGATGAACATAAAAACCATAACAGGCAACCCTCAACAGACTTCCCCCCAGGCCCCCTACTTCTTCTATTTTTTGGGGGGGGGCGTCACATCTAGGGCCCCCAAGGCCACGATTTTGTCAGTTGCCAGCTTTGGCTTGGGGTTGGATGTTCTAGGGGTGATGTGGTGGGCAAAACGCACATGTAAAAACATATAAAATATTCAATCAAGGGGAGGTTACCATCAATGGGCCAAGAAGGTGATGTAAAAAACCATTACTTCACATCGCGAAATTCACAACTGGCGTGGTGTTTTAACCAGCAGAGGGAATTTAGGGACCCTTGAAAACGGGGTTTCCTAGAACGCAAAAGGCGTCCACCAAGGGTGCCTTTTTTAGGGCACCCCCCAAATGGCTTCGGGTTTCCTGTTGGTTTCCCTTTAAACCAACCCCAAAGTTGGCCCTCCCCACCCAAAAAAAGACAAAGCACCCACGTAAAACATAGGCCCCTGGGTCTCCCAACCATCGCAGGACATGGAGGTGGACAACTTCGGGGTTTGGGGCGGGCGCCTGCTGCTGCGCCGCCTGGGCCTAGAGGAACCACCGCCAGGGGCCCAAAGAAAGCGAGGCTGAGCCCGGACAAAAGCCAAAAATGCGATGGACAAAAGCCACCAAAACGTGACGACTGAGCTCATTTGTGTTGTTCGACCTCTCCGCGTCCTTTGTAAACTATGTGAGCTATGCTAGACCAATACTCCTGCACCTCCTTGGTCGCTCGCCAGTGTGGTCATGGGAGGCAGTTGGATTTTGTGGGATGGAATCGAGGCCGACACTCGAGGCGACCACTGATGCACGAAAAACGCCCACATGCGACCATGCTCGGCAATCCTCACTCGACGTTGGTGGGACCGACATGTCACCGCGTTCAAAGGTAGCGCACAGACATGCGCCCCCCACGTAAAAGATCCCCACCAAAGGACTGCACAATCATAGTCACGAACGCAAAGACAGACATGGCAGGCAGCAGGCAGACAGACAGACAGCGGTAGAGACAGAGACAGACGGAGACACATAAACAGAGACACGCCCACAATTAGAGACAGAGACAGAGCAGAGACGGAGACGGAGACGGAGACAGAGACAGAGACAGAGACACCACAGGCTTACAAAAGAAATGCGAGTGGGTTCCCTCGAGTGAGTTCGTCGTCTCGGTTTGTGGACAAGCTTACTTGGTGAAGCTTTATTAAACCAAAGCGCCAACAAATCACACCCAGCAACAAAGGACGCAACCGCGCGCAACATCATAAACATATTCTATTAGGCCATGGGTGTTTGCGGCCAGGGGCGCACACTCACAGACATGCACATACACACGCACGTACTTTGTCGCCCAGACACAACCGTGTGCACATTCACATGTTGGCAACTACATGCATGCGCATGCACGCGCCCGCATAGGGACAAGCACGAGCACAGACAGAGGCAGAAGCACGGACACAGACACGCTTACTCGCGCAGGCATTCGCGCGCTCTGTCGCTCTCACACACACACGCACGCAAAGCCGGAAATCCATCAACAGGTGTAGGCTCTATGGGCATCATGCTATTGCTTGGATTGGACCTGGAACCGTGCGACCATGTGACCGCAGGTCCAAGACGCCAATCAAGACATTGAAATCACAGTGCAACAGCTGGGGCAGCCTGAGCATGGTTACGAGGCTCAGCACAAGGCAAAGCTGGATCTGGAGCATGATGACAACCATGGTTTCCACCGAGCAGTTCAGGGAAACCACCAAAGCCTAGCCGCAAGAGCTGCTTTGAGCCGCACAGGTGGGGTCACACCTTGCTTGTCCGTGAAAGTACTTGTTGCCGCGACCGCTCTGGCTTGCTGGGCTTGCTGCCCGAAGTCTGTGCCTTACGCCGATTTCCAAGAAGCCAAGAAGGTTACCAACAAACCACACAAAACCAAAGAAACACAACACAGACACGACACAGACACAGACACAACACAGACACAGACACAGAGAGACACACGGCACACTTTAGTTTCTGAAACTGTGCCAAAGGTGCAGTTCATCGCCTTTTCATTTGGAAGGGCTTTCATTTTGCTTTCCCAGGCCGTCCTTCAGTGACAAGGCCAGAGACGTCGCTTGGGTCACTCGGGTAGTCAGCCCAGCTCCGCCCCGCAAGGTCAGGCTGTCATCCTGACTGTGAGCAGGTTCTTTGAGTGATGCCACACCAGTTCGGTTTGGTTGCCAATGTTTTCCTGATCAGCAAATTAGTTTGCACTTTTACTGGTGGTCCGCATCACTTCTGGGGGAGTACTCCTTTCATTAGTTGATGGCTGTGGGCAATTTGTAGCGACCTCGCAAAGGACACTGTTTGCGCAAGACAAACTCTTTTTTGGTCCGATGAGAGGCCTGCCGCGACAAACTTCACGGCGAGTTTGAGCAGGAAACCCCTTTGTGTGGGTGTGCAAAATGATGTCTACCAAAATGCCACTATGGTCAATTGTGGGGCTCCTTCTGGTTGGGCCCACAAGCTCGCAAGCAGCACGTTGCAACCAAAAATACCCCCCGGCAGATGAACGTGGAATCGAAGAAACACCATGTTCAGAGAGAGCTTCTTTTAAGAAGACCCCGTTTGCTGGTTCCAGGGCAAAAGAATGCACGCCTAAGGGCTTATAGCTTTGAATCTCCCAAACAGGAAGCCAGAAGGGATGGATGAGTGTTTAGTTTTTCCAGACAATTTAACACAAATCCCCATGAAAATTCAGCTGCCAGATGTCCTCTCGTAGGCCGCCGCGCTGGTGCTTGCCCACAACGAGCAGCAGCTGGCCAGCTGGTGGCGAAGTGCCGCCCGGCAAGCAGAGAGCCTGTCCCCAAAAAATAATAAACACGAATCAATCATAGTAAGTATGTGTTTTGGCCCTTTCTGGTGTTTTGTGAACAGGGCAACCACAAGGAAAAACTTTCTTCTGGGGGTGTCCCCCCTTCGACACATGCCCATGAGTTTCTGGATGGACAAAACCCTACAAATACCGCGCTAAACCCTCAATTGCTGCAGGATTTGGTAAGTCCACTGCATGTTCTTACGAAGCAGGGGTAGTATGCCAATTAATCAAATCAACAAATCCCTTCAGGTCCCCTGTAAAGTAGCCTTGGATATCCTTGGATTCTTCTGGGGGGATGCCAGCCTTCCTGCCTGTGAGTTACCCTTCCTACCCCTGGCCGAATTCCTTTTTGAGGGCCTAAGGGACCCAAAGTCAAGGGCCATGTTGGGCCCGGGGGTACCATAGTTTGGTTCAGTTGAAGCCTCAATGATCCGACAAAGTGTTCCGTTCCCTGATGTCAACTGTTCATGGGCTGTGACATCTGCCAAAGCCTGAAGGTGTTTTGGCGTGTAGCTCCTACTTTCCAAGGAGAATCTGCTGCACCAGCGAGCGGTTCCCTCAGCGATGCGCAGGGTGAGCATTTTGGCCACAGCTATGCCCAGTTCATAGGGATCAGCTATGCCTTCAAGCAACCCGCCACTCAAGTTCCTTGAGTCGTGCTGGGTGCCTCCAAAGTTATGCCGGGGGTTGGTGTGTTGTGGTGGGGAAGGAGCATCTCTTGAAAACCAGGGTAGCATTAGATGCATAGGTTGTTTTCCTTTTGGATTCCTTTTGAAACCAGCCAAAAACAAAGCGATCTATTTGGAGAAACCGTGTGACTTTGAATCAATGGACCTGGAGCTGTGAGCCTCATATGCCGGCAAGCTTTGAGCATTGGAAGGCACGTGGCTTGGGTTCAGCTGAGAATGTCCGGAACTTGGCGAGCTTATGTGAGAGACTGCCATTGAGCACGAGGATGCCTGAACAGCGAATTGGCCGTCCTCACACTCGTTTCCCGAAGTCACAAAGACTCCATTAGCATAACCGGCGCAAGCAAGCTGCCGCCATGGATGAACTCCGTCGCTGCTACATGGAGGACAACCAATGCAATACGTGTGGATTGCCAAGGGCGGTGGAGATGCGTTATGACATCGTTAAGCCAGTATCATTGAACAAGCATGAAAGACGATGATTCGGCAGCGGGCATAGGGTGACAATGTGTCAAGCTTGTGTTGGATGATGCGATCTTTTGGGAACTCGCCATTTCATGAACCTCCCCGCCGGCAGCATTTGTGTGTGAAGCAAGTGAAAGGTTGCCAGTGCCCAGGGCAGTTGCAACAGGTAACTTGCTGTTGCTCAGGGAATGAGCCAGGGTGTTGGAAATGCACCTGAAGGAGATTCCCTTGAAGGAAACCAAATCGGGGTCCCGGGTTTTCCCGGGGTCATTAAGCGACGGAAGCAGAGTGACCTTTTGCGTAGAACTGCAGCTTTGTGGCATGGCTCAACGGGGCCAATTGGGAGAGAGCTGGGATGCGCCTCAGGTGAAGCCTAGTGCAAGGGAGTTGCATTGAACACCGTGGAGTGGGTGAAATTTGTTTGCAGGGAGCCTTGTTTCGCAGGTTGGACTTTTGCACATTCTTCAAAAGCGGAGCTTTCGGACAGTGAATGGAAATCCTCAAGACGGCCGATTGCAAGAGCCCACAATTTTCGAGAAGCCTAATTGAGGTTCCACTGAGTCAGGACACTTCGGCGACGCCATACCAAGTTGGGTGCTCCGTTGTCGAGGACTGGCACAGGTTCTTTGGGGGCCACATCTCACCTCCTGAGTTCATGGACTTTATACTTTTTGGCAAGACCGGTTTAGAACTTTTTGGTAAACAAAACATTTGAACTTTTTTGGGTCATCCACGCGGGAAGTGAGACACGCCACGAGCTGTCGGTATCCAAGGGCTAGCAAACCGGTGGAAACCAGTCGATCCACCCAAGGGTTTGCTATCCAGTTGAACAACCTGTCGATTTGGGGGGAAGGACTATCCAAGGGTTTGCTCAAGCACGGGGGTTTTAGCCCTTCCCCCAAGTCGATCCACACACTCACCATCGGCATGTGTCGATCTGATCGAGAGGAGGGCGGCTCGAAGAAGCACAGGCGCTTGCAGGCGGGCTAAGGTTCAGCCCGGGTGAGCTGCACATTGGCTTGCCTGTTTCCAAACAAAGGCTGTGGGCTTGATTGGATTTGCGTGCTCGTTCTGCAGTTGAGTATTGCAGCGTGAACGTAGGTGGCGTAACCTTCCGCAGCCTTACCTGCAGATTTGGTCACGCCATTGCCAACTCCACTCTGGCAGTTGTCACATCCATCAGGCCCAGGAGTTCGACGACAGGCGGGAAGTATGCACGTGATGTTGCGCGTAGCTTTTGGAAGCTTGAGTTTGGATATGTGCATTGGTGAAATTGGTGAAACGACGTCATGTGTGACCCACTGCATGTCATGGCATGACCTTCTTCATGCCTTAAATGAATGTTTGCTCAGATGCCACGACCGGTGGATCGCGGGCGATTTGTGCGTTTGAGTTTCTTCGCGGCCCTTGTTCTTGCGCCCCGGGGAGCCTCAAACCCACCAGCCCGTCAGGCGAGATGCGCAGCGTGCGGAGCTTGCGCCGAGCTGCGAGATGGAGCGCCTCGGCTTCTCCTTGCTGGTTCTCACAGGGTCCCGACGTTTCCCCGTAGAACACCACACCTTATGTTACCTCACCAGGTGGCATGGCCTGCCCTTTCGTGTAATGCGGGGTGTGGGTTTGCTTTGAGTTGACCATTGGATGTGCTTTGCCCATGGCGTTTTCATGCAAACTACATGTTGGCCACTTGGCGCTCCCCTTTGGTTGGAGGCGTTTCTCGTTTTGCTCGATTGGTCTTTGATGTCTAGATCTCTGGGCAAGTGGGAACGCGTCAGCCTGGCATACTTCGAAGCGCGAGTCACAATGTTGCCAAGGGCTGCAGTAAAGCGAGTGAGTCAACAGGCACGGTTCACCGAAAGCAGCAAAGAATTGGGTTTCCAGCTTGGAGACTTCTGTCACCGCTTGAGGTTGACATGTCTGAAACCTACGCGGACCCATCGCTTTGCAGCTTCAGAGCAAAGGAAGACACATTCTCCCACCGATACTGCAAGAATGCAGAGGTTCTTTGCAGCGTAGAAAGGAAAAGGCGTATGATTCTGTCTGATCAACGGATAGCACGCCCATCAGTTTGTCATCAGTCTTTTGGGAGAGGCGTGGCAGCCAATTCCACCGCACAAGACAGCAGTGCCAGCCATAGACGTTCATATTTCATGTTTGCCTGTTTGCGTGATTGTGGCTGAAAACCAAGCGCGCTGGTTTCAGATTAGCTTTGATCATTTTACATGTGCCGTCCTCAGCCTGTGTCAGGTTGGCACTTGCACCCACCCATTTCCATTGCCTTAATATTGTCCACAAGGACGACTGGGGTGCCTCCTGTTTGTCTCATCCGGGCTGAGGTGGAGAGAGCCGCAGCGGCTGGAGGAGAGTCGGGCCGGCAACAGGTCCCCAGGTGCAGAAGGAAGCAATAGGATGCTACCGCCATTTCAAGGGTCATTTTGAGACCACTGAATGGACCTCAGGAACCTGTTCAGAGGGGACAATCCCAACCGTAAATAACAGAACAAGACTCAAAAATGGGTTGGTCGCTGGGGTAGGGGCAAAGAACGCTCATGTTGGATTTCCTTGCGGTCCCGAGATCATCGCTACCTCAATGGCTGATTGTCCCAATAGCTGGCCTTGAAGAGGCCTTGCTTGAGGCCCCCCCTCTCACACTTGTGAACCAGAAACGTAGAAATCACAAACCTAATCAGACTGCAAAGCATGCGTCCAGCAGGATGTAACGGCAGGCGATGGCGAGTCCAACCCAGACCGAAATAGGAAGTGTAATGAAACAGCAAAGCATGCGTTTGGGCAACGTGTTTCCGAACAGGGCGGGAATCAAGCCCCTAGCACGGCTTCCATATGTTGATGGGGAAATCTTGTTGCAGAACGCCAACCCATTGGGATTTGTGCGAGGGCAGCGTGCAGCCTTGTAGATCCCTTCCCGCGATTAGGTATTCTTCTTCTAGATTTTAGCATGGCTCACCAGGGTTCAGCCATCGATCTTGGGCTTCAGCTGAGGAACTTCAGTCGAACATATGCCGGTTAGATGGCTGGGACGGCCCTGGAAGACGACCCTTGCAAATGACTGGAAATGCCTTTATTCTGTCTGAGCAAGTGTTTGGAACGGTACACGTGTGATTGGTATCTTGGTTTACATAGTGTACATCTAATGCTGCTGGAAGACGGCTTTTTGAATATTGTGCTGCGTGTTCGTTCCTGATGACTTTCAAAGCCATTCAAAAGGCCCTGGCTCTGCCTTTTTGGTGTTACCTTAGTTTTGTGTTTGGCAAGTTGAACGTGCTGCGCCAGACTTAATGGTGGTCTCACTGAAAAGCCATTAGTGAACTGAAGGCTGCAGCGCAGCATTTCCGGCGCGGCTTGAAGCTCACTGCAAAAGGCCGGCAGTGTGATTCAACCGCCACACCCAGCTTGGCCGGGTTGCAAGGTGGGGACGTGGTTCTTGCGGTTGCGCAGCTGGAAAACTGGCCGCCACTTCTCGGGCGTTTGCTTTGCAGGACCACGGGGGCGAGGTTGTGACCTGGGGTGATGCAACATGTGGCGGAGACAGCATCCAGGTGCAAGCGCAGCTGAAGAACGTCCAGCGAATCCAAGCAACTAGAAGCGGAGCTTTTGCCGTCGTTCTTGAATCTGGGGCTGTTGTGACCTTTGGGTGATGCAACATGTGGCGGAGACAGCAGCCAGGTGCAAGAGCAGCTGAGGAATGTCCAGCAAATCCAAGCGACTTCTCGTGCTTTTGCTGCCAGTCTTGAATCTGGGGCCGTTGTAACCTGGGGCCATCCGGCATCCGGTGGAGACAGCAGCCAGGTGCAAGAGCAGCCCGCAAATCCAAGCGACTTCTCGTGCGATTGCTGCCAGCCTTGAATCGGGGGGTTGTTGTAACCTGGGGTCAGCCAGCAGCTGGTGGAGACAGCAGCCGGGTGCAAGAGGAGCTGAGCTTGTAACATGGTGCTTGTGTAACACAACGCTATCATTGGCTTGCTCAAAGCGGCCTGAAAGAAGGGAGCAAGTTTGATGAGTCCAACTTGTTGTTTGCGCCTGTTCGAACGGGGAACCAAAGAAGATGCCCCTGTTTGGGAGTCTCATGTAGAGGCCTCAAAAGAGCGATGGGACTCCTTGAAAGAAGCAGTTAATCAGGAAGTTGGCTTTCTATTCGGGAAATATCTCCGGGGCAACAGAAGGGCACAGGAAATGTTTGCCCCAGGCCTTTGAGCGATGGATGGCATAAGGTTACACCCCGAGCGTCCTGGTGGGGTAAAGAGTGGCAGGGGGGATCCAATCAAAGGGGACTTTCCGGATTCTGAGCTTCCCTTTGGTTGATTCTTTGCCAGGTCTGCACGCTCGTTAACTCTTGTTGTACCCTGTCATTACCCTTCAACGGATTTGGAGTTGTGTGTGTGTGTCCAGTTTTGAGACACACACACACCCTTGTTCCTGCGAGGACATTTGCTTGCGCAGCGATGATGTCCAGAAGCACTTGGACAGGTGCGGTGCACCTTGCCTTCCGCTCATTTCCAACTCATCGCACCTAGTTGCCGCGACTAGGTATGTGTCAAGATGGTTGAATGCTATTGGGTTGGATCTTTAACCTTTGTCTTAAACTGTTTGATGATTGTCCCACTATCCTGCAAAAAGTAAGTTCTTTTCAGGCAGGGGGTAATAGGGGGCGGAAACATGTCGGAAGTCCTATTGGTTTCCCTTGAAACCAATGTGACATGGACACCCTCAAAATTCATAAGGACCCAGCTGGAGACAGCCTGCTTGTTGTGGAAGGAAAACAGGGGTATGCTCAGCAATTTGACGGTTCTCACATTTAGGAATCACACGCAGACACTTCTGGCTTCCCGTGAGGAAGCCTCATTTCGGGGTGGGTCAATGTGTAAAGGTTGGCTGGCAACGTCAGCCATGGTTTCACAGGGCCTTTTCCTTTTGACCAACACCCGTTGTGGAAATCCAGCGCACGGTGACATTAGTTCTTAGTTCGATCCAAGATTTCAGCTTGTTACCGCTGGCCCCTTGTTCCCGAAAGCATCGCGAAGGGTTCTTCCGTGCGGAGCCCTTGGACAAGTTACATAGAGCCAAGTTATAGAGCCAAGTATAGAGCCAAGTTACATAGAGCCAAGTTACATAGAGCCAAGTTACATAGAGCCAAGTTACATAGAGCCAAGTTACATAGAGCCAAGTTACATAGAGCCAAGTTACATAGAGCCAAGTTACATAGAGCCAAGTTACATAGAGCCAAGTTACATAGAGCCAAGTTACATAGAGCCAAGTTACATAGAGCCAAGTTACATAGAGCCAAGTTACATAGAGCCAAGTTACATAGAGCCAAGTTACATAGAGCCAAGTTACATAGAGCCAAGTTACATAGAGCCAAGTTACATAGAGCCAAGTTACATAGAGCCAAGTTACATAGAGCCAAGTTACATAGAGCCAAGTTACATAGAGCCAAGTTACATAGAGCCAAGTTACATAGAGCCAAGTTACATAGAGCCAAGTTACATAGAGCCAAGTTACATAGAGCCAAGTTACATAGAGCCAAGTTACATAGAGCCAAGTTACATAGAGCCAAGTTACATAGAGCCAAGTTACATAGAGCCAAGTTACATAGAGCCAAGTTACATAGAGCCAAGTTACATAGAGCCAAGTTACATAGAGCCAAGTTACATAGAGCCAAGTTACATAGAGCCAAGTTACATAGAGCCAAGTTACATAGAGCCAAGTTACATAGAGCCAAGGTTAGGTAGAGCTTAGAGCTTCGGCGTTAGCAGCTATGTAAGTTAGTTTAGGTTTCTAAGGCGCCGGGGCGGGAGTTTGATCGTCGCTCGGGATTGCGACCCTCTGCGGAGATTCGCGTGGTCGAGGTTCAAAAACTGAGGACTTTTTACGATTTTTAGCATGCGCGCGCGACCCTCTGCGGAGATTCGCGTGGTCGAGGTTCAAAAACTGAGGACTTTTTACGATTTTTAGCATGCCCGCGCGACCCTCTGCGGAGATTCGCGTGGTCGAGGTTCAAATGAGGGCTTTTTACGATTTCTGCTGGCCGCGCGCGACCCTCTGCGGAGATTCGCGTGGTCGAGGTTCAAAAACTGAGGATTTTTTTACGATTTCTGCGGTGCGCGCGCGACCCTCTGCGGAGATTCGCGTGGTCGAGGTTCAAAAACTGAGGACTTTTTACGATTTTTAGCATGCGCGCGCGACCCTCTGCGGAGATTCGCGTGGTCAAGGTTCAAAAACTGAGGACTTTTTTACGATTTTTAGCATGCGCGCGCGACCCTCTGCGCAGATTCGCGTGGTCGAGGTTCAAAAACTGAGGACTTTTTACGATTTCTGCTGGCCGCGCGCGACCCTCTGCGGAGATCGTGCTCTCGCTGTGGCGCCGTGCGAATTTGTCTTAGTCTCGGCGAACCCTCTGCGGAGATTGTGCGTGTCGAAGCGCTCTCGCTGTGGCGCCGTGCAATATTCTTGCTCGCGAAACGGCCTTTGGAAGTTGTCTCGTGGTTTGCGCGCCTGCTTTCGCAATCCCGCGGTCGCGGGTTCGATTCCCCCCTGGTCCGCGGCAGCTCCGGCTTGAAAATCGCAGCTTTTAAGTACAAACGTAGTACGCGGAGCGTGCTCCTGCAGCTCCGGCTGGAAAATCGTAACTTTTAAGTACAGACGTAGTGTGCGGAGCGTGCTCCCGCAGCTCAGGCTGGAAAATCGCAACTTTTAAGTACAAACGTAGTACGCGGAGCACACCCCCGCAGCTCCGGCTTGAAAATCGCAACTTTTAAGTACAAACGTAGTACGCGGAGCACACCCCCGCAGCTCCGACAACTTTTAAGTACAAACGTAGTACGCGGAGCGTGCTCCCGCAGCTCAGGCTGGAAAATCGCAATTTTTAAGTACAAACGTAGTACGCGGAGCACACCCCCGCAGCTCGCAACTTTTAAGTACAAACGTAGTACGCGGAGCACACCCCCGCAGCTCCGGCAGCACTTGCGCAGAGCAACTTGCGCAGAGTCACTTGCGCAGAGCAACTTGCGCAGAGCAACTTGCACAGAGCAATTGCACAAAGCACTTGCGCAGAGCAACTTTGCACAGACCAACTTGCACAGAGCACATGCGCAAAGCGCTTGCACGGAGCAACTGGCGCAGAGCCCTTGCGCAGAGCAACTTGCTCAGAGCACTTGCGCAGAGCAACTTGCACAGAGCAGGCGCAGAGCAACTTGCACAGACCAACTTGCGCAGAGCACATGCGCAAAGCGCTTGCGCGGAGCAACTGGCGCAGAGCACTTGCGCAGAGCAACTTGCTCAGAGCACTTGCGCAGAGCAACTTGCACAGAGCACTTGCGCGCAGCAGCTTGCAGAGAGCAACTTGCGCGCAGCGGCCTGGAACAATGCAGCTTGCGCAGACCACTTTCGTGAGAAATCGCGCGGCGCAGTTCGAGAGGAAAGTAGGATGATGAGATGGAGCTCTCATGTGACCATACACACTGAGCATCGCCGCGCGCAGACACGCTCGCCGCAGCGATGTAAAAAGGTGTCTCCGCGGCTGGATGAGCACCTGTGGAAAAATGCTTTCGGGCCAGTCGTCCTCTAGTTCATGTTTTTCCCGTGTTCCCTGCAGATGAGGTAGCAACAGATTTTCGTGGGACCTGTAAAAATCGAGACCTCCAAATAGCAGAGAGAAAAGATCGCATTGGGCGAACGGCGCTTTTCAGGTGGTTCCCACGCGGCGTTGGGTCCAGGATGTGTTTGGGGTCAGTAGGTTCGGGTTGGGTCTTTGTGTTGAGGTGGGGATCGGGTTTAGGATGTTTAGTCTGGCAGGTGGATTTGGTTTGCAGCGGGCTCAATGTGAGTTTGCAACTTGGGCTTCGGGTTATTAGGTCGGCTTCGGGTATGGTTTGTTTGTGTGTGTGGGTTTGGGCATCGGTGTTGGGTCGTAAGGTGGGCTTGGGGTCTCTACATGTCTCTACTGGCAGCTGAGGCATTTCTTAGGGAAGTCGTGAAAGCAATGGACGACTCGGTGGACATGCAAATAGACTTTGCGCCAGGCCGGGGCTTTCTGGATCCAGAACATGTTGGCCTTTGGGTCGGTATCTCTTGATTTGGCCAGTGCAGGTGCGTGCCTGCGCTCCGTTGGGTTGTCTAGCGTTGTACGGGAAGGCGCTGGCCTTCCATGATTTCCCCATCAGCCAAGCTGACCATGCGCTGAATGGTGATGACAGCTAGCACAGTGGGAGAATTGAGTAGCGCTCAATTTCAATGATTGCTATCCTCATGGGGGGTTGCGTCTCTCAAGAGCCGTTCACAGGATACTTGTTCGGATAGGCGTTGGTTCTTCCAGAAGTTCCCGTGGTTCATTGGTGCTCGTTTAGTACTTGTGCAGTACTCCTTAACTGCGCTAACCGTAGTCACTACCCGTACCTTGGAGGAGTGCTTCGATGTTGATCAATGACAGGTGACAAGAAAGCCTTCAAAAATGGCCAATTGCTCGCCAGCCGGTGGCTTAGCCAGTTGTGAGTGAGAGTGAATATGGTGCGACGATACTGGGTCTGTGTCAACCCACGCTCGGTGGATGTACATGCTTGGCATTGCGTGGCACTTGGCAAAACTTGAGGGTGTGTGTGTGTGTTTGCTGACGTGTTGGAGTTTGGAACCGCAGCAACTGGTAGCATGCCTTGACTACACGTCTCAAGCAGTTGATCTCCATGTTCTTACCCAGATTTTGGATTGGTTGGCAGATCCAACGCTTTGAACTTGAAGTTTTTGGCTTGCTATCTTAAGATTTCAAAAGATTGCAGCCGTGGAATTTGTTGCCAGTTTGTTAATTTCTGGACGCACGGCGGAGCTTCACCGGGGTGAAGACGAAGGGACGTTGCCGGACTGCATGGTCCAAAGATGTGGGAGACGACCATCGATTCGGGGGTACGAGCGAAAACCCAAGATCCGAACCTTGGCCCAAAACAAAAGGTCTTAAACGAGCGAAAACCCACGAAGCTGTGGTGAATCCCGAAAAGAAGTCAGATTAATTCACGAGAACTGTAAGTTGCCTAAACCGTTTAGTTTGGCTCAAAGTTAGGGAAAGCGTTGGTGACCGCATTGCAAGGCGGAGCGAGCTGAGAGGCAGGCGTTGGATGTGTGTACTGCGCATTGGATCAAAGGGCACGGGCAGAAGTGCTTTGCTTATCAATTTTTTTTTGCACTCCCACCCCAGGCAGAGCATCATATGTGCCGATGGTCAGCAACAGCTGGAATATCCCGTTTAGAGAATCGCCGCAGGTATGTCTTGCTGTCGGCAAACTTGCTCAAAGTTCAGAACCCGGCTGCTGGACCTCCAATGACAATCACCTGGCCACGTTATGTCAAGGTATAGCCTGAAAACCTCATCCTCATTTCATATTGAGGGATTTCAGAGAACCCCGGAAAGTGTCGCTTTGTCGGGCTTCCGCTGTTTGCGCCAGTCAGCCCGCGGCCAGTTGTCCTGAGGAGCCACAGGCAGTAGACTGAGGAGTTTTGCCTGGCACATGTTGGAACTTGTAGCAGTTCCAAGGACTGGACTGCAGCCTTCCATCGGCACTCTTTCTCCCATTTGCTTCCAGCTTCAGATGCGTCCAGGGACTTTGTGCCGTTCCCTTGGAATTGACTCCTGAAGCGAATTGACAGATGGCCCTACACATGGAACCTTTGTAAGGGAGGCTCAGGGTGCGCATTATCAGTAGAATTCTCGCAAATCGGAAGAGTTGATACCTGTAGGGCCAAAAACATGTAGCTGTTCTAGTACCCAGCTTGGGCATAGATATTGTGTTGGCCGAACTGGCTGCGTGGCCCCCCAACCACGCCACAACTCACACAAACCAGACCGGTTGGGGTTTAGGGTTTGGGTAGGGTTTGGTTGAGGGTGTTGGGCTGTTGGGCTGGGCTGTTGGGCTGTTTGGCTGGCTGTCGGGCTGTTGTTTGACTGTTGGGTTGTTAAACAGTTGGGCTGCTGGGTTTAGGGTTTAGGGTTTGGGGTTTGGCTGGCCTGTTGCTTTTATAAGGGATGGTGGGTTGTTGGGTTAGGTTGTTGGGCTGTTGGGCTGCTGGGCTGTTGGGTTGTTGGGCTGTTGTGTTGTTGGGTGGGTGGGTTGTTGGGTTAAAAAATTGGTGGGCTTGTTGGGCTGTTGTTTCTGCTGGGCTGTTGGGCTGTTAGGCTGCTGGGGTGTTGGGCTGGCTGTTGGGTTGTTGGACTGTTGAGCTGGGTTGTTTGACTGTTGGGGTGTTTTGGGCTGTTGGGCTGCTGGGCAGTTGTTGTTGGTTTTTGGGTTGTTGGGCTGTTGGGTTGTTGGGGGGCTGTTGGATTGTTGGGTCAGGCTGTTAGGCTGTTGGGCTGCTGGGCTGTTGGGTTGTTGGGCTGTTGCGTTGTTGGGTTGTTGGGTTTTTGTGTTGGTGGGTTGGTGGGTGGCTTGTTGGGCTGTTGCTTTTGCTGGGCTGTTGGGCGGTTAGGCTGTTGGGTGTTGGGCTGGCTGTTGGGTTGTTGGCCTGTTGAGCTCAACAAAGATAAGCATCATCGTTTGGACCATTTTGAATTGAGTTTCCTTTTGGTGGGGGTGATGTTCGAAGGGGAAATGTAGGGAAGCTCATTCCTGCAGCTCTTGCCAGGCCTTGGCTGCTGCGGCTTGGCCACGCGCAGCCCACCAGAAAAATATG
This sequence comes from Effrenium voratum, assembly GCA_963377175.1. NCBI lineage: Eukaryota > Dinophyceae > Suessiales > Symbiodiniaceae > Effrenium > Effrenium voratum. The sequence goes on from CAUJNA010000284.1 coordinate 28,816, forward strand.
CTCAGATCCCACGGCGGCATGGATTGGCTGGTTGGAAACACACACACACACACACCTCGATTGGAAGACATTGCACACATGATAATCCCATGGCCTAGGCCATCGGTAGAGGAGAGCTCCTTTTAGAGTTCCTTGCTGGGAGCCACAAACATCCCAATTCCTCATAGACCTCGTCTCTTTGAGGTTCTGAGCTTCGCAGAGGTCGACATCACCATCGGGGATGCTCAGGCCGGAGCTCTGCAATTCACTCCGGAGTCCGGCAAGCCCCACCAAACGGCTTCTCCTTACTCCTTAAAGTGCCTCAACCTCCTTCTAACAGGCTAGCCGCCTGGGTGCTTTGTTTCTTGCTGATTTTTGGCGGGGGGGGGGGGGGGAATGGGGGCAGGGAAAGCAGCAGTTGTTCAGGGAAAGCAGCAGTTGTTCACCCCCAACCTGGCGACCACCATGCGTGTTCATTCATGGAGCTTTGTCCGCGAGGAGTCAAAGCGCTCTCAACATTCTGATGTTTGCTCGGCAAAAACTTGAGCGGAATCCAAATTCAAATAGAAGTCGCCAGCAGTGCCCCTGCTTTTCCGTTTCAGCACCACGAACATGCAAATTGAGACGGCGCACAGAGGTTGGCTTCATCCTGCCAGGAACTGGCTTTCAACTGCCAAGAGATGCGCAGAAACGAATCTGCAGGGCATTCAGACCACATGCTCGATGCGCCGTGTTGTTTCTTCATTCTACTTGGACCGGCGCAGCTGCCACACTCATTGGTGTCAAATGTGGCTGCGTGCGTGCTGAAAGGGGGGGGCAGTTTGATCCGAAATTGACTGTGCTTGGAAGCTGCGGCCGGCGAATCAACAGCTCCAAGCCTGTACCCAGTGTCACATTTTCTGGGTTCGCTTTGCTTTTTGGAAGCCAGCCTGAGCCCTCTTCTGCAAGATGCTGGCAACTCTGTGGGAGGCGAAAGGCCCCTACCCTCTTGAAATGCTTTTGGGAGGTAGTGGCCTCACGTCTCTGCTGATTTACTTGCAGAGAATCTCGGGCTTCATTCCAGCTGTCGCTTTCCTCAACCTTCCGGCAGTCAGGTTTCAGGTGGTCGCTTCCAGCAGAATGGCTACCAGGGCTGGCGGCCCAAAGAGGAGACCGCTGCTGGGCGTATTCAGGTGTCATGCTGAAGCAGAAGCCATGGGACAATGGCCACGTAGGTTGGGGGATCTGCAAATGGCCAGAGGACGCTTGATGTCACTGAGCCAATGATATATTGCCGTTGAGCACATAGGAAGAGCATCTCTTTGCAGAGCTCGTATGGTTTAAAGCTAGCCTGTCAAAAGTCATGTGGATGTATGCAAAATAGCACATTGTGCTATTAACGCAAATGCCCTATGCACGTGGTCGTTGATGCATCGGCACACCTCTTGTTTCCGGCCAGGACTGGATTCGTGCAACCACTTTGCCGCGGCGTGCTCAGGCAAACTGCTGTAGTGACGGAGTGCAATCCAGTCATGGATGCAACGGTAGAGAGAGAGAGAGAGACGGAGTGCAATCAGCATCAGCTCAGCGCCCCTTCAACTTTGAAATGCAACGAGCGACCAAGCAAAGCTTGTTTCGAATCATGCTCATCCTTTCCATTCTCGTGGCTGAGGCAAACGCCCAATAAGTGTCCGATTGATACAGCAGTGGTCTCTTGCAAGGGGGGGTGCAAAGGTGCAACGCATTGGTGGACCGGAGCTTGTGCAGCGAGAACCAGCTCTTGGCCAAGCTTTGCGAGGACTCCGCGCGTCGCAGGGAGCCAGGGATGCGGCATGTCCAAATGGTTGGTTTCGGCTTGTGGTTGCTTGCTGAAAAGGGCCCCAGATGGCCTCAGTAGAATATATTGTTTGTCGGTGGCATAGGCCGCCCAACTTCCCAACAAAAAGGGGATGGGTATTGCTCCCTAATTGTCCCGTGTTTGTGAGGCATCACGTTAGATGGTTTGCAACAAGGTAGTGTTGCATGTTTGATTCTCGGGAGATTTCACGAGGGCCTTTGCATGTCTCACAATTGCTCGTGTTGAACTCCATCCTGCGGAGTTGTCCTGAAGAGCGGCTGAAAGAACCTGCGATGTGCTCAGGACATCGCCCAGTTGTGCCCTAGCCAGGCGAGAGTTGCACGCGGGCCCATGGCCTTACTCCACCTTTATCTCCCCCGGCTGAGGTCAATGTAAACCCTGCAGCTGGAACCAAGGAATACCAAAGAGAAACCAACGGAATACCAAGGGAAAACCAAGGGAAATTAAAAGGAAACCCACCTTTTTCGGCGTTCCCTTTAGAGGATTTCACGTGCAAACCTGCCATGGTGACCGCCAACAAGCCAGGGGCAATGGCCAGATGCCCGCGGGGACCTGCAACTCTACGTCACTGGAGCTCCGTGCTTATCCTGTGCTGGGCCCTGAGGCTGACTGGACATTGTTACCACGAACTCCCCAAGTTCTCAGTCGTCCAAAGCAAATCCACCTTTGACTTTTGGTGTTCCATAGTTGGTCCACTTTTAGTCAAGGCAAAGGTCCCAAAAGGGTAACCGGGATTTCCAGGGCCTTTGGGCAAGTGAGGATTAGCATGGCACCCGGTTTCTGCAGGTCCTCTACAAAGGAGGTGTGTCGAAGAGTAGGGTAATGGAACCTTTTGGTGGTTTGATATGTACGGGATCCTTCACTCTGTGGCTCCGACAGGTTTGCTAATTGCTAATATGTTGTCAAAAGTTGGCAAAAACTCGATGCCCAATCAGAAACTTAGAGTTAATAAGTGTTCGTCAAGTGGGATGGGTTGGTGTTTTCGGCTTACTTAGCAAGTGTTTAGTAAGCCCGGTTAACACGCACTTAGGAGACTTATGCTCATGGCAAAGTAAGCCGCAACCATGGTTATTACCCACTTACTAAGAACCATGCCCCTTTAAGTAAGGTTGGCTTACCGAAAGGAACATCTTATTTGGGGGCCCCCCGATTGTGATACACCCAGAGGCTAATAGCTATGAGTGTTAAATGAGGGAAGTGTCTGTTGAGTCTGTTTACGTCTTTTAAAGTTTTCCAAGACCAATTCGACAGACCCTGGTCTCAGAAAAATCTCAGGACCCCAACTGTCTCATGGCTCATTGCAATCACACTAAGGGCCTTGTTTTGGGGTATTCATTAGGCACCACCTGAATGGGAAACGACCTGCGAAAGCCAAGGTGGGGGCCATGTGGCAGTTTCACCTTCGCTTCCCGCAGGCGAGGGAGAGATGGGAAAACGGGGGCCGAAACCAACATGAGCGAGAAGCCTTTGAACCTTTGCATTCCAAAGGGCGTCCTCTTGAAATCAGGGTTCGTTAGCTTTCGGCTCGCATATTCTTTGCTTGGAAGATCAACCAGGGATGTGGCATACCTTTGCCGCAGGTGGGTATGTGTCAACATCGGGGACCCACAAAATGGGTTGGCTTTCCTTTCGGTTTCCCCTTTAAGCAGCCCCCAAAACGGGTACCCTCAAATATACTTGCTGCCGCATGTCCGGCAAGCCTTGAATTTGTTTCGGGAGGCGCCAGCCTAAGATGGCCAAGTCAGCTTGGCACAAGGAAATTACTGCGTTGAACACGCAGCCTGCGAAGACCAAGAGCCCAAGGCTGGTCCTGGTTGGTCTGATTCCAAGAGCAAGGCCTTCGAGCTTTCTAAAGATTTAGGAAGCCAACGGAGAGCAAGGTTCTCAATGGTAAAAGCACGACTTTGACTTTGGGAAGGGCGTGCTTCATGTCTCCCGGTTTCGATTGGGTTGACCATTGTCTTTCGGCATGAGGTAAGCTATAATTTGTTGGGTTCCTTTCAAGGAGAACTAATTAAAGTAAACCACCAATTCATGTTATTGTTATTATATTGTTGGGGGCCCCAAAAAAAAAGACATACCCACATGCTTTGTTCTGTCAGGTTGCCATAGCCTTGGTCGTCCGTTTCAAGGTACGCTTCCGCGTCAAGATTGGCAAGGAGCTCACCTGCGACATTTCTTTGCTATCGACGCAGCACCCAGCAAAGGAGAAAAGAGATCCTGATGATGTGTTCCATACATATGGAATTACACAAATACACACACATATATATATATATATATGTACACACATATACGGATATATTTACACAATGTTATGCATACTTTGTAAGAGTTCCCTGCGTGTGCTTGCGGCGCTGGATATTTCTTGGGCAGCTACTTAAGTCAAAGTGGTAGACCGAGAGTCCAGTTGAACATTTGCTGTTGTGATGTGTGTTTTTGTCACTGTGCTGTAATGTGAGTAGAGGTGAGAAAATATGATGGAATATGCTGGGTTACGAGTGTGCTACCTGGTAGTTGCCTCAATGTTCCGGAGTTGACCGATCGGCGCTTGACTGAGCTCAAACGTTTTCAGGATGAAACTGAGCTGGAATAATTACACGTGCCAGGAGCCTGTTTTTTGCAATTGTTAGGGTATTGAACACGAAGAGTTGGGCTGTCGAAGTGCGTGTGTTGGGATATGTGTGATTTTTCAGTGTGAGGATGTGTGTGGACGTGTGCGAATGGGTTTGTGGGTGTGGGTGTTCTTGTATGCGTGTGTGCGTGCGTGCGGGTGCGCGCGTGCGCATGCGCGGTTGTGTGCGCATGGTGCGTGGTGTACGGTGCACGGTGCACGGTGCGTGGTGCGTGGTGTGTGGTGAGTGGTGCGTGGTGCGTGGTGCGTGGTGCGTGGTGCGTGGTGCGTGGTGTGTTGTGTGTGTGTGTGTTGTGTGTGTGTGTCTGTGTGTGTCTGTGTGTGTTGTGTGTTGTGTGTTGTGTGTTGTGTGTTGTGTGTTGTGTGTTGTGTGTTGTGTGTTGTGTGTTGTGTGTTGTGTGTTGTGTGTTGTGTGTTGTGTGTGTGTGTTGTGTGTGTGTGATGTGTGTTGTGTGTTGTGTGTTGTGTGTTGTGTGTTGTGTGTTGTGTGTTGTGTGTTGTGTGTTGTGTGTTGTGTGTTGTGTGTTGTGTGTTGTGTGTTGTGTGTTGTGTGTTGTGTGTTGTGTGTTGTGTGTTGTGTGTTGGGTGTTGTGTGTTGTGTGTTGTGTGTTGTGTGTTGTGTGTTGTGTGTTGTGTGTTGTGTGTTGTGTGTTGTGTGTTGTGTGTTGTGTGTTGTGTGTTGTGTGTTGTGTGTTGTGTGTTGTGTGTTGTGTGTTGTGTGTTGTGTGTTGTGTGTAGTGTGTTGTGTGTTGTGTGTTGTGTGTTGTGTGTTGTGTGTTGTGTGTTGTGTGTTGTGTGTTGTGTGTTGTGTGTTGTGTGTTGTGTGTGTGTGTGTTGTGGTTGTGGTGTGTTGTGTGGTGTGTGGTTGTGGTGTGTGGTGTGTGGTGTGTGGTGTGTGTGTGTGTGGTGTGGTGTGGTGTGTGTGTGTGTGTGTGTGTGTGTGTGTGTGTGTGTGTGTGTGTGTGTGTGTGTGTGTGTGTGTGTGTGTGTGTGTGTGTGTGTGTGTGTGTGTGTGTGCGTGTGCGTGTGTGTGCGTGTGCGTGTGCGTGTGTGTGTGTGTGTGTGTGTGTGTGTGTGTGTGTGTGTGTGTGTGTGTGTGTGTGTGTGTGTGTGTGTGTTTGTGTTTGTGTTTGTGTTTGTGTTTGTGTTTGTGTATGTGTGTGCGTGTGGGGGTGTCTCTGTGTTTGCGCATGCGCGTGGATGTTGTGCGCGTGGATGGTTGTGGATGTGTGTGTGGGCACCGCAGCATTGCAGTTGCAGGGTTTCATATGCTTGCTTGTCTTGAGGAAGCCTTTGCTACTTCAGCTTTGGCCGGAAGCAAGTTTGTCTCCTGTACGGAAATTACGAACCAACACGACCAAAGTGTGACCTTCCGACATGAATTAGTTGCTGTTTGGAGGCAGGGGCCTTCGGGCACGGCCTTGGCTGCAGCACAATGATAACAACATGAGGGGGGTGGAGGCAAGGCACGTTGCTTGGGCACACCATTATCTTTGACTTTGAACCATTGGAAGTTGTTTTGCCGACGGAGTCCCGATGGGACACAAACACACACACACACACACACATACACTTCCCCTTTGTGAGCTGGATGTTCGGCGCCTGGGATTCCTGGCTCTTAAGCTCAGTGGCCCAGATGACGAGCCACTGTGTGTTGAATCCTTTTGGGCTTGGGGGCTATGGCGGCCCTGGCGCAGATCGGAGCAATGCCACGGATGCGGCCCTGGCAGACGAACTCCACGAGATGCTGAAGGGTTCCATGTGCTTTCCGAATCCAGTCGAAACGGAGATAGAGAAGCGCGGGAAGCTCTTCCTGGAGAGCAAGTCCACGCTCTTCATCCTGAGCAGTGCTGCTGGACAAACCCCCGCCACCTTTGAGAAGGTGCTGAAGCAGCTGAAGCACTCGCAAAGCATCGAGAATCTGCATTTGTATCCTGTACCTTTCTGGGATGAGTCGGATCCGCACTTCGACTTCTCGCAGTTCTCAGAGCAGATGGCGACGTTGCCACGCCTGGAGTCTCTGCATGTGCACCACATGCTGGTGAAGAACTTCGAGCTGAGGCCGTGCCTGTCTCTTCGCCGGCTACGGCTGGTAGACCCGCAGGAGCGCCGGGGAAAAAAAGAAAAAAGTTGCCACTTTCAGAAACTGGGATTTGCTTGCCAGTCCTTTCCAGTTGCTGAGGGTAACAGTGAGGGCCTGCGTCAACACTTAATCCAAGCGCCCCAGTGTTTGGGGAAGGGCCTTTTGAAACCAGTGTTAGCCCTAAACCATTAGAAGTACGTTCGTGCGAAAAAGGGGCAGGTTACCACTGGGGCACAAATGTAATAAGAGAAGAGCTCCATTCCTGTCGTCCGTGCGTCTCCGTCATATCAGTTTGTGTAGCCTGGAGCAGGAAAGGAACGGGCCATCTTTTGCTCTCATTCACTGAGAAGCCTTTGCGAAGAGGAATAGGAATAAAATGAGAGTGAACTACAGGAAATTCTACACGAAACACCTTACAGTTGACCGGAAATTCTGCAGGAGATTCGCCAAATACCCACCAGAAATAAGTGTTTCCTATCGAACTTCGTGTTGGCTTCTTGAGACTGAAAGATGAGCGTTTGGCGGCCGGTTGCGTGGTCCCTCAGGTCCAAGACGGCAAGTGGAGCGTCCAGCTGCCGCAGCTCAGAGAGCTGCTAGGTGCTGAATTAATAGACTCTCCCCAGAGCATGGCCGATTTTGGGGGGTTCTACAAAAGGAGACTCACGCCGTGCTTTTGTTGGTTCCATGTTCGCCTGGAGTGCGACGTTCAGTTCTCCAGAGGGCAAGCACAAGGTTTTTGAACCAACCTGAAAAAGGAGTCACCTCAAGAAACAAGCGCACCTACTTGGGCGTGTCTTTTTGTTTGTGGGTACCGCACCCTTTTTTGTGGTTTGAAAGGGACACCAAAAGGAGACCCGAACATCATGCTTCAACTATTGGGGATCACTGTCCCCTCCAACAACCACAAACCCATTTCATTTGGCCACAGATGTTATCAGGGAACCACCCTAAAAGTGGTTGGTACACCCAAATGATGTCTACCATCCCTGATGAAAATGCATCGCCATTTAGCTCTAGGCTGGTCATGGAGAACCACAGCCCCCCGGAGAAGAACTTCGCCCGGTCGCTGCTGCAGTGCCCTCGCTTGGAAGAGTTCTTTGCGCACAAGTACTGGCACGACCAGGAACGAGCTGGGAGCGCTCACCCGCTTTTTACGAGGGTCATTTGTTGGGTTGGTTTTCAAAGGATAACACAATGACAATGCGTGCGCTTAGTTCGGGACGAGCTCAGAGATGTGTTAGCATTTGAGGGAGGCGTGAGCCAAATATATGAGGAGCTGGCCTCCCTTTAGTAATTTCATCTAGGATCATCCCCTCAAATCAGACACGCCTGCCGTTCGAAGTTTCACATGGTGTTTGATTCCAATGCCGGTGCTTCCTGCATCTCATCAAAAAGTCATACAAAGCTGACCCAGGAGCGACACTGTAGTTCACACAACTGGTTCAAGCTGTGCCTTTGTTTCAATGTTTAGCCCTCGGCAATTTGAACTTCTTCAACTGATCAACTGAAGTCGGGCAGTAACTTCTTGGCGGTTTCTGGATGTACAAGCCCACAGAACACCATGGCCATGTTGGGCTTCCAAGATTCCAGGCTTGATACTGAGCCAACCCCACCATGAAGAATACCCACCCCTTGTACACGTGACTTGCAGCCTTGGGCAGCTGTGTTCAGCTGTTATTTCTTCGTTTGGGTGTCGGACTTTTTGGGAGGCGCTGCCGAAGCTCTTTCTGCCGAGCTGCAAGAGGTTCACCTTCCGGCGCGGGGACTGCACTGAGAAGCTGAGCTTGTATCTGCCGCGGGTGGAGGATCTGGTCCTGGACGCCTGCTACGACCTCCAGGAGCCCAGGCATTCGGTCGCTTTGAATTAGAAGTTGTGGCCTTTGGTTCAAGCTTGGGCATCGAATCGGGCTGAGTTTTTGTTTTTTTTTTGGGGTGAGCATCCCTTCAGAAAACCCTTAGTTGGTGGTTTGGATTGGTGATTGAGGGTTTTGAACGGCTGGTTCGTGTACTTCACTTAGAAGGAAGTTAACTTTGGGGGAAGCAAGGCCAAACAGTGTTCGACATGTGCAACTTGCAACAGGAGCTGACACTGCTAAAGCATGGGCATGGCTCCCACCAAGAGTTCAACTTGCCCGAAAACCAGCAGCCCAGCAGCTTGGTCGCTCTCTTACTGGGGATTGGTCTCTTGTTGTGCTTGATTCTTTGAAAAGCCTCGATTTTCAAACTTGGAGTTCTGCCTCAGTGGTTTTACCAGTTTCTCAGGCAAGTTTCGCATCTCGCTCACGAATGCCAACTTGGGCCCTGCCGCGCAAGCCGCTCTCCAAGAGAGCGGCCGCATGCTTAATGACTTGGCCGAGTTCCAGGAAAACGACGGGCTTGCTGGTGCTGCAGGCATGGACGCGATTTTCCGGAACCTCCACAATGCGGGGTTCTTTGGAGACGACGACGAGGGCTCGGAAGGCATCAGTGGCAGCGAGACCGGCATTGCTAGCGATGCTAGCGAGATGGACGAGCTGGATGACGGCATTCTGGGCAGGGCCGTGCGTGTGTGCTCCCTGCAGACGCGACAGGAGTTGATCGGCAAAACCGGGCGCATCATCGAGGTGTATCCGGAGAACGGCCGGGTGGGGGTGAGGTTCGACCATGACCCCCGGTTGGAGCTTTCATTGAGGAAGGAAAGTGTCGAGCAGGTCTATCCACAGGGTGCAAGCTCAAGCAAGAGGACGAAGTTGGAGCAGGTGGATTGAGAAATGGCAACGCGCAGTTGCCAGATGCCATGTCGCCTTTTGATGGCAGTTGTTTAACCTAGTTGTTTAGCTCACCCTGGCCTCCAAACCTTTATGGGGCACAGGCCTAAAGGGCCCAGGGAAGGTCATGAACAGGGACACTCTGTCCCTGCGTGGCGGAAGGAACAAAAAGAACCGCAGGCCGCACAGGATGATGGCTAACGTGATGAACGATGGTCCTTTGTTTGCACAGCAACCCATTGGGTATTCCTTTTGCTGGTTCCGGACATAAATCACCCTTTAGCAAGTGTAGGGGCAGCAACTTCCCGACCGCTGTGATATATCAATTACTAGGGGGGCCCCGGGCCCTTTGGCATGAAAGGATTGATTAGTAATTGAAAACGGGACACCCCCCCTGCATGTCATTCCGCACGCGTTACCGTTTTCGTTCACCCTGTTCTCAAGTGGCGAGAGCTTAGGGCGCCTTTGTCAATGCCATGGCCAATTTTGGGAGACAAATTTGTCGAACATAGCGAACCAATTTTGTACATAAGCTCATGTTGATGATTATATTTGATTAACATAACATATAATTATAATATTCCGAAAATTTGCTATACAAATCGTATATATATTTAACAAGGAAATGAAATACTAAATCAAATTCGGTTTTATTTGGAATAATAAATTGAATATATAATTATTTAAATATAATATAAATATATTTGATAAAATTAAATTAATTTAATTATATATTTTGATTTTGGGAAAAAGATATATATTGAATTAATATTTTTAATTTATAATAAATATATATTTATATATTTTGAAATAAATTATATAATTATATTAATAATATTAAAATATAAAATTAAAACATAATAATAACCATTAAATAAATAAAATATAGGAATAATATAATTTGGTTTAAAATATATGTTTAATTATTAATATTAAAATATATTATTAATATTATTAAACATGATTTATTTTTTATAAAAATATAAAAATAATATTTATTTTTAAAAAATAAAGAATATTATATTATTTGTATTAAGAAAATATAATATATATTTAAATAAATTTAAATATATAAATAATATATTAAATTATATATATAATATATTTTGAATATTGAAATTTATTGAATAATAAAATAAATACAAATTATTTATATAAAGAAATGGGTGTTTGTTTTTTATGGGGTTTGGGTAGGAAATTTTGAGTATGGGATATGATTCGTAGGTATGTTCGTGGGTATAATTTGGGGTATGATTTAAGGATATAATTCGTGGAAATAGTAGTTGTCGAAGTATTAGTATTAATAGTAATATTGTGGTAGTATTAATAGGAATAATAGTAATAAGAATAATAATAGTTGTAGTAATAGTAATAATAGTAGTATTGGTTAATAATAAGTAATAGTAATCGTAGTAAGAATAATAATATTAATAGTAAAGGTAATAATTAGTTTTAGTAAAATATATTTATTATACGAATATATTTTGTAAATATAGTTTTATAAAGTGTAAAATAATATTAATTGCAAATTTAGAATGATATATGTTGTAGTAGTTATAATAATAATAGTAATAATATAAACATAATAATAATTATAAAAGTAATAATATTAGTAATAATATTAATATTAATGAGAATAATAATATATTAATTTAACACATTTATAATAATAATTTTAGTAAAATAAATTTATTATTTAATTATAATATGTATTTATAATTCGATTAAATATAATATAAAATAATATATATAATATATATAATTACATAATAAATATAATTTATATAATAAAACTAATATAATATATATAATAATAATAAATATTACTAATAATATTAATATACTATTTAATTGTAAGAATAATATTACTTAATTATATAAATTATAATATTAATATTAATATTTATGAATTATAATAATAATATAAATAATAATATAAAATAATATAAAATAATATTAATACATAATATATTTTATAATATATTAAAGAAAATCCGTTAATTTTATTAATGTTAATATAAACCAAAAAATCAAAGAAAAAAGAGAAAAAAAAACAAGAAAAAAAAATATAAAAGAAAAAAGAAAAAAATAAAGGGAAAGAAAAATATATATTTTTCGAAAAAAAAAAGAAAAAGAGAAAGAAAGAGAAAGAGATAGACAAAGAGAGAATAAAGAAAAAGAGAAAAAGAGGAGAGAATAAGTAAACAAATAAGATGGAACTAAAAAAGGGGGGGATATAACATATGGGCTTGCGGAAATAAACCATTTTTATTCATCAGACCATAAAAACAAACAAAAAATATATAAAATAACAACAAAAATAGATAAATATTATCAACTAAACAAATATAAATATAAATAAATAAAGAAATTCAAAAATACATACAAATAAATAAAAAATAAAAATAAATATAAATATATAAAAACAAACAAAAATAAATCAAAACAACCCAAAAAACAAAAAACACAAACAAACAAATAAAAACAAAAAAACACAAACACCAATACAAAAATACACAAAACTAAACATAAAAAAACAACCATCATAAAATAAATAAATATAAATATATAAAAAACAAAAATAAACCATATCGCCGAACAACCCAAATAAATATGTTTTTTTTAAAAAAAATACACCAAAAAACCCCTTAAACTTTTAGCAAAATTTAACAATCTTCCAAACTATACAAAAAACAATTACATGTTTTTTTTATATATAAACACAAAAAAAATATTCATTAACCATAAATATTAAAATTCACAATATATCTCTATAACGGCTTACCAATACACGGGACATACGCCTAATATCAATTTTAAGAATATCATGTTATATATATTAATTCTTAACATATTTATATATTCAAAAATAATATATATAAAGAAAAAAATATCAATAATTTCAATCGTTGTTCATACGGGGAGGAATCAATACCTAATTATTCGAACAAAGAATATCTACAATAACATCTGTCAACAAATACGTACATTGCCCAACAACACAAACCTTCAATATGACTTGTGTTTAACCATGTTCAATTCTGTAAGAGCATGCAAGTGCATGCATCACATCTGATGTCGATGGCGAATTCGCTGCATTGCACTGGCAATGTCCATGCTTTACAGGGCCAGGTTCGCAATCAACATGCCTCAGATCGGAGCAGCAATTGGTACACCTAGCGTGTCTTCGTCATGTCTTTCAGAAGGGAACAAGGGTGATTGATCTCTTTCACTATTTGTGGCCCCCAAATGATTATAGGTTATACGTCGGCTAGTTGGGCACACTCGAGGCCCGTGCTCTAACAACCCCGGGACTTCTAACTCGTCAGGGCAGTCGGACCCAAACGCTTCCCCCCCCGCCGCTTCATGCCGCTTCTCTTAAATCCCGCAACAATGCGCTAATGGGTCACAATTACGTTTGGTTGCCACCCTCAAAGCTTACTCAGCCCTTTTTGAAGAGTACTAACTCCGAAGGAACACGCATTTGCGGAATCTCATCTTGGGCACACCTTTGTTGGATTCCATGCCAATTTTTGAAGAATTGTTTGAAGCGCGTAAGTGTTCTTTGACAGCCTGGACTGCTGATCGGGGGAATGACCCCCTAGAAATCAGGACATGTTAACATGTTCTATTTTCCCTTTGAGGTCGGCAGGCCCGAAACCTCCCACGCATCGCCAAGTTGCGCTTTTTGGCACCTGGGCATGCGGACGAACCGTGTGAGAGCAGGACACTTCCCGACAGAATCTGGCGACCTAAAACTTCAACAACTGGCCCACCAAAGACCGACTTGCGAAACCTCACAGACCTCCATGTATCTGCAGAACCCATCCAAGTGTTTTCTTACCCTAGCATAATGCACGTCAAAGCTAACCCCAGATGCAGTTCAATCTTGTTTCCACTACTCACTCTCCAAAAGAATAGTTTCACATCACCTTGGTCAAATGCAATCCTTGGCCAACACGCAGATTAGGGTCGAACACCGGCAACCAGCGTCTGACCAAAGAAGTTGCAAGGAAGCCCAAGCAGAAGTCGAAGACTTGAAACACCGGATGGAGTAGCTTTCGGTCCGAACCGCCAAACTTCGGATCTGATAAAAAGGGTGCGATCCCAGCGATGTCTTCGAGAAATCAATGCCCTGAGCGCTACACAAAGCAATCCAAGCTATGATTTGGTTGACAGTGTTTTAGCTATGCAGGTGGGTTAGTTTTTAGGAATCACAAGTTGGAGGTTTTCTTTTGGTTTCCCTTTATTCAAACAACAGAAACAAAGGGCACTCATGCATGACTTTTGCTGCATCCAAGGTACGATTCGCGGTCTTTTGCAATTGGCTTCGCGGAACTTCTTGATAGCCTGGCCGAAAGCTGGTCCGCGTTGCCAGTCCGACGGAAGCTGTCCCTTTTTGTTTTCTTCTCTTTTTTCTCCACAAGGCACCCAGTGAATTCATGTGGCGGTGGATCGTTTTCCTACTGGTCATCCCTTGTAAAGCCTTTTGATCAACGCCCATGTCAACATTCTCAGAGTTGGTGGAGTGTTGAGCATACTATGAATCCAACTGCAACCAGCTGAGCAGGAGCCACATACTGGTAGGAACAGTAGAAACGACATTGGAAGCAGTGTCCGGCTGACTCGGATTTATATTGGATTTTGCTCTGTGTGGCGAAGGTGTTTCAATCGTGACGAGACTAAGTGGCTAAGGAACCTTTACCATAAGGTCGCACACCCCTGTGTTGTGTGCGACATCTTGTGTGGAATCTGGCTCTGACTGTGCGTTTGAGACAAAAACCAACAAGAACAAAGACAGACTAAAATAAGACACACTGGCACACTGGCAAGAGAAATCCACACAACTAAAACAACGCACATACACAGGCAAAACCACAAAATATACCCAAATGAGAAAACAAATTGTTCTTCGCAAGAGGCCCAATTGCAATCAAGCATGTGCCCAATGCCACGCAAACTACCATGAGCTATTTCTTCCTCGTGACTTCTGATCAGAAATGGTGTCACGCTCCTGCAGTGAAGCATGCAGGGTGTGTTGATCCTCAATACAACACACACACACACGCACACACAAACAAACAAAGAACTCAACACGCGAACACAGGCAGTAGGATGAAGGCACATCGGCTGTTCAGGAGCTAGCCATCAAAATATAGCGGCCCTGAAGCTGTCGACAGCTGTCAGCTACTCAGCCATCTAGGCATGAACTGCAAACAAAATACGCAATAACTCAATGCCTTGAACTAGTTTCTCAACGTCAGGTGTCTGAAAATTGCCAGCAAACACAGCATAGCGAAAGGGTGTGTGCGCAGTGTTCCATGGCCGAAAAAAAAAGAAGAAAAAAAGTGCACGAGCAGCCCAACAGTATGCGCCGTAAACTTAGCTTGGACAGACACATTGTTGCTGCTGCTTTAAACAAAAACAGTGAAAGGCAAAGCAAGGGCACGTTCAGCAGGTTTGCGTAGTCAACAGAGCAAACACGCGCCAGCCGACCCTTAGCTGGCTGAAAATCAAGCTTAGCAGCTGTGTGGGGCAGCTGGACTGTGATGTGACCGAAATAAAAGACACACCCAACAAAAGGAATCACAAGACATCCCACAAGAGAAACCAACCAAACCTCAAGAAACCCAAAGCGGCCAACTTCCCATGCGGCCTGATGGCAAGCGGAAGAGCTCGGGCGCTTGGTCGCCCAGAGTGAAGGCCTCACGGAGCCATTGCAAACTGGAAACACAACTTCAGGTTGCAGTGGTTTGGATTAGTGGGATTTGACCCCTGGTTTTTGTAGAGGGTGAATAGGAAACCACCCCCCAAACGCGTCCAAACCACAAATCCAGACCACTAATCAGAGGGAGGCTGCTGAATATATTCCCTTTAGGTAAATCCTTCTCCAAAAAGCATGGGACCCAAACCATGTGCTGGTTTCCTTGCTTCAAATACCCGGTTCCGCAGTGACTCCAAAGGTAGAAAAGAGGACCCATTTGATTCTGGGGCTGGATTTCTTCCGAGGGTGACTTGGGGGGATTTCTTTGGGGACATGTGTTTGGGGGTGTCTTTGGGGGTGTCTTTTTGCCGACCCATTCAAATGCACCGCCTCGACCTGCCCTGATGGATCGCTCGCGAGCGGAGCCTCGAAGTGGAGAGAGGCGCGGATCGCGAGGTTCACCGGCACTGACGCGCGCACTGGGAACACGTGGCCCGCTTCACCTGCGAAGCGACGCCTAGTGGCACGCTTTCGGGGCAGGAGGCTGCAATGTGCAAAGAGTACCCTACCCAGAAGGCTGGAGGAGGACTCCGTGTGGAGGGCTGAAAGGTTGTCAAGTCCTTTTAGCTGAGCTGGATCTTGGTTTTGGTTTCCATGATCCCAGGGAGAGTTCACCATTTTGAGATAGACCAACTTCATCGTCAGTGGTCGACAGTTGTTCGTCGATTCTTGGGCTAGGACAGAAAGGGGGCCCAAGAAACCGGGCTTTGTTTGGCCCTATTCAGCCAGATGCAAGACACATACACAGGAAACAAGTGGAGAATGTCCAGCCTGATTTCGTCGGAGCCAAGTTTCCATTTCGGCGACTAACGAAAGGAAGCGCTGCCAGGTTCCACATTGAGAAAGCTTTGGCTGGTGGGTTGCGAACTGGTCACTTCCCCTCTGACAAATGAATAATGTTGGAACTTGATTCATAAAGGCCCCCCCCCAACAATGGAGGCACTAGAATTCTGTAGGCTCACTTTTGGGACGTCCAAACAATGGAAGATTTTGGGGCCCAATTCGACTTTAGTATTGCAGCCACTTCCTTTTTGGAATTCAATTTTAGTATTGCAACCCTTCCTGAGCAGACTTGTTGGAATACTACTTTAGTATTGCAACCACTTCAATACTAATTACGTTAGTAGCCATTCAAAGGGTGTGCCTTTCAGCCAGGGAGGGCTTGAGCTAGAAAGACACCAATTGAAAGGGGAATGCTTTTAAGCAAGTGGGCCACCAATTAAAAGGGGAATGCTTTTAAGCAAGCGGGCCAAGCGGAATGCTTTTAAGTAAGTGGGCCACCAATTAAAAGGGGAATGCTTTTGAGATCTTTTGAGTAAAGCAACTGACAGTTTATTATCTGGAGGGGGATGGGGGCTTGCAACTAATGTGGTCCCCTAAAGAATGCCATTGTTGTGGTTCAGTGGGGTCTGTGAGGGGTACCCTTGAGATGATTGGGTTTTTTGGTTCATTTTTCAAACACGGTCTAATGAAGAATTTGCAGTTTCAGGGCTGGGGATGGTTCTCAAATTTCAGAGATTTCAGCTGGCTTTGGGTGTTGTGTTTGAGCAACCAATTAAAAGGGGAATGCTTTAAAGCAAGTGGGCCACCGTCAACAATTTGTGGATATTTGTGGATTTGTGGATATTCTTTTGGATTCCCCCCCCCCCGGCCCCCCGGGCAACAAAACTTTCAGTTATTCTGGTCCCCATCAACAATGGGGGTGAACCACAACAAGGAAAAACACTTTGCATTATATATTGACTATCCCATGATTAATCGGGTGTCAACATTATGCCTTCCCTAGATATTGCAAGTGAACTGGGCAGAAAGCATTGTAAGTCAAGAGGAACATTGTATTTGTTCTTGGCTTACAGCCAGCAGTGAAGTGGCACAGTCGGGTCGGAAGCAAATGTTGTGTTGCAACATCCGGGACCCCTACAAATACTAGGCATTCTGCTGGTTTTCCTTGTTCAATATAAGCCCAAAAGAAGTCCCGAGAGTACACATGTCAACATAATTAAACTGGACACACCACTAGCTATGGTTGATTGACACATTGGCTAGGATCCTTTTGCTCTTGCGGAGAATGTCAAACCCCTTGTTGACCCGCCTAGTCTATAGCGGATCAACGTTGTGGAACTCTAAGAATTCGCAAACTCGGCCAGCCAAAGGGGAATACCTTGCGCCCACAAGTGATCCGAAGGCCCAACAATGGGCTACACCAAACCAAGCATCCACCATGCTGTTCCCATGTTCCTCAAGTATTCGGTTCCACACGGCCCACCTGCGCCACTCTGCGCCTACCAAATGCGTTTGGCGCACCCGGGCGGGTGGGGAGCATCCCGCTTGGCAGTTGGGAGAAGTTGGCCGCATGCTGTTCAAAGAACCCCCTACAAAAATATTCACCATCTAGCTGTACTGACGAAGCCAGCTGGACTGCTTTTCCGGGAATGAGTTGTGCCCTAGAACACCGTGAGTAACCAGTGTATAAGCCACTCACGAATCCTTCAGCTTTCTGAATCGCACTTGTTGCATCTGCGCATGCAATTCCAAGCAGCGCAATGCCACATTCAAAAAAAACATGGCATTTGGTCTTTGGAAGACATACTGTCCAAAAAAAATCATACGCTTGCACGTTTGTCACGATGTTCAATGTGTCTTGCTCTCCACCAGCCCATTGCAACTCATCCCTTTCCATCTGTTCATACGCCATGGGTGTTGAATAGGAATCGGACCCAACAATTGGCAAGGGTTTCTTTGATATTCTGAATGAAAACAATCAAAATGTTCCTAATCTTCAAGACATAGCCGCGTAGCCATGTGTGTTCTTCTTCGGGCCCATCACCCGCTCTGCTTTTGATCCTGAAAGGGGCTGTTCTGCCCGGTGAGCTGTTAGACTGTTAGAAGGGGGATCCCACCAGATTCTCCAAAACCGCCTGTGTTTGCGTGCCCCGACATCCAGCACCTGTACGGGTTAGCTTTATCTGATTGTTAACAGTGATTCAAAAGGCCATGCCCACCCATACAATTAGTAGAAACACGTCAATTTGACACGGAACTGAGAAGGACTGCGCACACACACACACATGGGGTTGCCCAAATAGAACTAATAAAACTCGTATGTTGCAGTACCCGAACACTGCGATCGTTTGTCCGCCTTTTCTCGTCGTACGGCAAGGTTGGGCCAATCCTTTGAGCAAACATGTTTAAACAACCTTTGTTGGTTTCCCTTCAAAGAAAAACCAGGGGTTAGCTTTTGAAACAAGTCTCGTCCGAACCTGTTGCACAGATTTTTTATTTTTATTTTCGGACATCGGGTTCTGTTCGTTGGCGCCCGGCCCGCCTGCGCTGACTGCCGGGCCCGCTTTGCTGCCTCCGTGAGACTCGGAGATTCCACGATCTCCTGTGCCAAATCCCGGTCATTTGGGCGTGTCTTTCTTTTTGGCGACCCCATAAATTGTGGTTTTCTTTGGTTTTCCTTTCAAACCACAACAACAACAACCTGCCCTCAAACAACAAACTATTTCGGGGTCCAGAAATCCTTCAATTTGAGCGGATTTCTCAGGTCTAGGACCTGGTGCTTTTCTTTTCCTCTCCGCCCCCTCAGAGCTTGTGGCACCCCCTGAAACACAGGCAAAAACCAACTGCATTTCCAACCTGCCTGGTTGTCTTTTTCGACTGGGCTTCGGCCAACCTTCTACTCAACCATACTGTGGATGGACAAATCCATCTCGCGCCACCTAAGAAAACCTGCGACAGATGTTTGTTGGTATTTGTAGGGGAATCCTCATTCCAGGGTTTCTTAGGTGGTGCAGGATTTCGTCCATTCGCAATATGCTCAAATCAACTCACCTTTTACCCCCCCTCCTCTTCGGGGGTTCATGGAAACCGCACGCCCGGTTTCCGGGCCTTGAGGCGCTTCATGGGGTTGTGCTCCACCGCCAAAGCCTCGAGCACCTCGTGTTCCAGAAAAGGCGAGATCTCCACAGGTCTACAAAGGTCAGTTTGGGTCGGGATCTTTCCTGAAAACAGCATGAGTATTCATGTTCTCCCAGGTCAATTCGTGGTTCTTTCTTTCCATCTCAGTTTTGTGGTTCACAATCTGGGGGCCCTAAATAAGTAGATTGCAATACAGCCAGCCCGTATATCCGCACCATTTATGACGCAAAGCTCCAAGGCTCCGGGGCCTTCACCACAGCTCCATGCTCGCCATCTGGGGCACCCGCCGGCAGAAACTGATGCATGTCAATGGGGAAGTCAGTTGCCAGCCAAACCTCAGGGTTTGTTTGACTCTCGGCACAAAGGTAGAAGCTTGGCCCCAGGGAAACCAGAGGAAGCCTCACCCCCCCGAGTGGATGGCCCCAAAAAAAAGTCCAAACTTTGCGTTTGCCGCTAAAATGGTCTTTCCAAAAAGTAGAAAGTCCATGAACTCAGGAACTGAGAAGCCCAGAAGCCCTTCACCAATGTTCGAAATTTGTGATTTGATCGCCCCGAGGCTTGGAGCAACTTTGTCAAATCATCAGGTTCTCGAGTGGATCAACGAGCTGGGTGTCTGGGAATTTCCTTTTCACAACAATCATGCGCCTTGTGGCTTAGCGGGCTGCGGGCTGCGGGCGCCAGCCAGCTCCTATGGATGCCTACCGATCTGGAAAATCTCTCTCCGCTCAGACCAATGCTTAGCAAAGGTCGCAACAAGCCTTGCCGGGTTGGTCTAAGACATCTGCAAAACGTAGTCAATGTAAACCATTTGCTGATTCGTGGCAGAATATTCATTTTCCGAAAGCCAAAGTAGTGGCTGAGCAGGCCGCCACACACGAAGCAGGCTCACCGCTTGATACAACAGGTTTAGCTTTGATCTTGCGTAGCACATCAAATGTACAAATGTACAAATGAGCAGCCACCCAACATCCATTGACTTTAAGTTCTACTAAGACTAGAATGGTGCTAAAGGACCATGAACTTCATGAACACCAGCCAATAGCAGGTTTGGGCGTGGATCAAATGACCCCCTGAAAAGCCTACCTCATGTTGCCCAAGCTCATACAGATTTAATATCATTTGATACACCCCGGTGACTGCATGGATTCATCACCCTGCTGGCCGCGCCATCTTTTTCTAGGACGGGAAGCTGGCAAACCAAGACAACTCTAAAGGGGTCCGCATTCCCAGACCTTTCCTTAAACATTTCATTGAAGGAAACGTCAAACCTCTCCAACAACAAATATCGAAACACGGGCACCACCGGATTCAAGAGTTGTTTGCCATCAATGCCTCTTCAGCCCAGGTGCGCTCCCAGACACCTTGTGGCTGCTGCTTCCTAGCCTGCCACGAGGGGAGCGGGCATGCCAACTCGTTGCTCGCGCTCGCAAACAGGGCTCCCTATGTTTCCGAAGCCTTTCCCTTTCTTGAAAGTGGGTTTCCACCTCAAGGATTTTTATTGGAACAGGTGTCAGGGGCTCCATGTTTTTGGTTCACCTCTGGTGGTGGAAGGTCATGTCCAATCAACACATGTTACAGGATGACATTCTTGAGTGAGGAACTTAGCAGAGAGCAGATACCGATTTTTTTCATTTTCCAAAAATCTGCTTTATCACTAGGGGAACGGATTATCAAAACGGAAGCCTATAGATCCTGGCAAAGGTGCAACTACCAAACCTGCAGTGACGAGGAAGTCCGAAACCATCCGAAGATCAAGTCAAGTGGCCGGGGAAATGTAGGAAGCCCGGAAACCCATTTTGGGGGATCCTTCACTTTGACAGGATACATTTCTCTGCAGACCACATTTGTCACGAGGGCCTCTGACTGAGGGTGGCAGGTTTGGCCGAGGCGGGAAGTCCAAATTGATTCGGCGGCCTGGCCATGGCCAGTATGAACCCAATGAACCCCTGGTGTCTATGGTTGGGGCACTGACTCGCGGGAAGTCGGAAGTTGGGCCTAATGGGTCCTTCGCAAAACCTTTCAAACTACTAATTCCCCATGAAAAGAGAGGCAGTTTGCTGGCACCACACAATTCCCGACCAACCAACTTCCCACCTCGCCTATCGCGTGTGCTCAGGCGCGAAGGCCGCGTGGGTGCCGGCGACGCCGCCGGCACTGTGGGCCCCGGGAGCGCGGCCGTCGGCAAAGGAGCGCCTGTTGAGTCGGAAAGCCAAATAACTTGCTGATGCGATAGGCAGGGAATGAGAATGGAATGACCCTTACAAACCATCCAACTGGTGGTTTCCTTCATTCGGGAATCTGCAGGGACATTCCAACTCATTCCCTACCTATCGCACCAGCAAGATAACGGCTGAAATACTGTGGATGGTTGCGAAATCCTGCACCTGAGAAACCCTGGAATGATGATTCCTCTGCAAATACTAACAAACAATGGTTTAAACCATGGTTTCAAAATGTGGTGCAGGATCTTGTCCATGCACAGCCGTGAGAACATGGTTTAGAACATTTATTACACATCTATGAATTATCAATATTAGGGTTGTGTTCTATGAGTACTCATGCCCCTTATGTTTCCAACCTTGGGCGGAAGAAGGACACACATGTTGGAGTAGGGGTTCCCCAGAACAAAATGAGTGGACTCGACAGAAACACTGGGCAACGTCCGAGCTTTTTTTTCCTGGTGGCCACCTGCTCAAAAATCCGCTGATGACATCAAGCCAGTTTTGGGAAAGAACACGCGTATGCGCAGCTGTTGGTTTGTTCTTCACCTTTTCCGCCGCTTTTTCTTCCCCCTGCTGAATGAGTGTCCTGAACTTGCGAACATGTCGAGAGAATGTCGACAGGAGCACCATCAATGACATAACAGAGTAACATCCGGCGATACCCAATGTACAATTCATGCACACGAACACAGCCAGCAGACAAATTGGGAGGCACAAGTGCAAGTCATGTGCACACAACAGCAGGTAACAACAATCACATGTGGCGCAACACACACTCAACTTTCGGCGCTGCTAACATGTTCCACAATATGATCAAACAACGATGATACATACTTCCCACAGTTGCTCTTTGTGCCAAACAAACAATGACATGTGCCCACCCCTTGGCCAAATTCCTTTGAGCCCAAATGAGATCTTTGGAGCAAATGAACAAAAAAGACAAAGCTGTCGATTCACGCGGTGCAACTTCTCGCAGGCCTGTCTCTTCTGGCCAGTGATCCAGGAGTTCCTCGGGTACTCACATTCAACCTGCTGGTGGAACCTGTGGAACCCTGTGGAGAAAACCCCATTGGAAGACCTTCTGCTTAAAATGGACCCGGCGAAAGGGATTTGTCAAATGATGTTTTTCCATTCTTCTGGTTTCTCAGGAAGTCGTCAGCACGTGAAAACGCCAGGCCCCAGCTCGTACAAGATTGCTGATACACATCAGCGACTTGTACCATGAGAAGTTGTTCCTTACAAATCACAGAACTTGGGCCCATCCCAGCCACCCGCAGGAAGTTACACAGGAACATAGACTGGTAAATTGGCTCGAAGGGTGAAATCCATGCTTGCTCAGGGCAAACATGACGCATGAAGTGCCATTGCTTCCATGAGTACGAGCCCTTAGCCGCTCAGAACCAGGCCTGGCCCCCTTGACACACACACACACACACACGCGCGGACGCCCATGCGGATATGACTATGACAATGATTCTGAACTCAGTTGCGTGCATCTATCCTAGCCTTGTCCTACGAACTCTCATTTGCAAGAGACGGAACATACAATCGAGCCCTGTTGGAACTATGGCGAAACGTGCCGGTGTTAACCAAGAACGAGGACCCCTTCAAGCTTTTGGATGGTACGTGGAGACGAAGTCAACAAAACAATATGTCCGGCTTCTGTTGAGGTCCTGGTTTCGACACACCATGTGCCGAATCGATCTGGCCACTCCAGTGGTTCCATGCAAGTTAACTGCTCCGTATGGGACCCTTTGCTGAGTATCATGCGCACGGGGATTTGTCGCCGCCAACCATTTCTGAAGGGATGGACACAATTCTGGCACTCGAATGCTGGGATAAACCACCTACTAGCTGGCGCATGATTGTGTCCATCCTCATTATTTTCAAAGCAACTGCCTGGCACTTAAACAAAAGGAACTTCATGAGATATAGAATCGAACCGAAAGCTTTGTTTCAGCTGACAGCTTGTCGATTGACAAGACAGTGCTTTGCCAGGATCTGGGTAACACTAAGAACCAAAGGGTAACCTAATGTAAGTGGATAAACAACTGCACACATTATTATGCTACAAACATTAATTCCTTTAATTCGGCTTTAGAGTCCACCCAGCAACTCCATTCTAACTATTTTGTCGCTTGTTTGCCTTGCTTCCATGATCAAACTGGACACTGGTTCTGATGGCGGAAGGTAGGGCCCTGGCTGATTGGATGGAACCAGCGTCTGACTCCAGGTCGTCTTCCTGGGCGCAACATTGTGCGTCTCACTGATGGCCAGGAGGCCCTGGTCACCTAGCCATTTAGACAAAAAGCCAACTTTTGGTGTGGGTTTCTGGGCATGTGCATGCGATGTTTGGAAGGTACTCTTTTGATCTTGGCGGAAAGGGACACCTATGGAAAACACCCCCCCATTTGTAGCATTCCCCGTATTTTGACACAGACCCATTCAAAGTAGACCAAGGGTGCGAAAGGACTGAAAGGGCGACCCAGGTCTTGAGAAACCTTGGGCCATACCGCCCAGCTAGCGCATGACCCCGCAAACAAATGCCCTGGAACCTGCTCCAAAGAGCCCCATCTCTGGTTGAGACACAACGGTAAACCAATTGCTTGAAAGCAGCATCCTGCGCTAGCTCTGCTGCGTGCTGTCACGCGCGTTTGCCATCAAAGGGTGCGAAACTTGCTTTGTTTGTTGGGTTTCTCCGCGGATTTTGGGGTTGGTGTAGGGTTGGTGTAGGCTTGCTGGCTTGCTTTCCAGGGAACTCGAAAAAATAATCCAGCTGGACAAACAATCTTGAACAATATAGAACCCTTTTGTAACCTCCTTCCTTTGGCCGCAAAAAAGGCTCCTAGTATCCATGGCAACTCTTTCCAATCCGAGGCGCCATGGAAAAACCCTGGCCAGTGGACTCTGACGCCCGGGACACCTGGCAAGGACAAAACCAGCCAGGAAACTGTCTGGTCTCTGGGTATGTGTCAAGTAGATTTTAGGACCCCAAATATTGTGGTTCTCCTTTTGGTCTCCCTTTAAAACCATAAAACCACCCCAAAAGGTACCCTCCAAAAACACACACACACACACAGAGACACAGACACACACACACACAGACACACACACACACACAGACACACGCACACAGACACACACACACACAGACACACACACACACACAGACACACACACACACAGACACACACACACAGACACACACACACACAGACACACACACACACAAACGCACACACACAGACACACACACAGACACACACACACAGACACACACACACACAGACACACACACACACAGACACACACCACACACAAACGCACACACACACAGACACACACACACAGACACAGACACAGACACAGACACAGACACAGACACAGACAGACACAGACACAGACACACACAGACACAGACACAGACACAGACACAGACACAGACACAGACACAGACACAGACACAGACACAGACACAGACACAGACACAGACACAGACACAGACACAGACACAGACACAGACACAGACACAGACACAGACACAGACACAGACACAGACACAGACACAGACACAGACACAGACACAGACACAGACACAGACACAGACACAGACACAGACACAGACACAGACACAGACACAGACACAGACACAGACACACACACACACACACACACACACACACACACACGACACATGACACATGACACATGACACATGACACATGACACATGACACATGACACATGACACATGACACATGACACATGACACATGACACATGACACATGACACATGACACATGACACATGACACATGACACATGACACATGACACATGACACATGACACATGACACATGACACATGACACATGACACATGACACATGACACATGACACATGACACATGACACATGACACATGACACATGACACATGACACATGACACATGACACATGACACATGACACATGACACACATGACACATGACACATGACACATGACACATGACACATGACACATGACACATGACACACACAGACACACACACACAGACACACACACACACACACACAGACACACACACACACAGACACACACACACACAGACACACACACACACAGACACACACACACACAGACACACACACACAGAGACACACAGAGACACACAGAGACACACAGAGACACACAGAGACACACAGAGACACACAGAGACACACAGAGACACACAGAGACACACAGAGACACACAGAGACACACAGAGACACACAGAGACACACAGAGACACACAGAGACACACAGAGACACACAGAGACGCACAGAGACACACAGAGACACACAGAGACATACCCACGCACACCCACGCACACCCACGTGCACACAAACACAGACACACACACACACCATTGGCTTGTCTTACGGTGGATAGCAACATTAGCTTGGCTAGAAGCTTTGCTTGAACATTGCCTCAAGCCACACACACACACACACACACACACACGGCTTTTCCCTCTTCGGCGTGCCCCAGCTGCCGGTTCAGGCCAAACCGGCCCAAGCCACTAGTTGGAGAGAGTTGGAGAGAGTCAGACATTGGGGTCCCAACACCGGCAACGCATTCACTACCCGAACCAAAAACAGTGTGGGGGGGGGGGGGGGGTCACCCTAGCACGACATAACAGTTTCAGATTTCGAGTCCAAGACAACTATTCTTTTCCGGGACTCTTGTAAATTGCGCTCAAGGGCGCCTATTGTAGACCCCCTTCTCTAATTTATGGAGCAATGATGCTCTGTTGATGTGTTGGAATCCTCGATAGTTGGGAAATGGCACGATCATGACACAGCCATGTGTTTGCGGACCGTGCCTTTTCAGGCTTCTTCATTCCAGCGTCCACTGAGAAGGATCCGGGCCCCTACTGCACACGGGCCTTGCTGCAAACCCGGCCCGCAGGAAGCTGTACATCAAGCGGGTTTAAGCAAGGAAAGCGCTTGAATCGCCAGGGAAGCTTCCGGAGTATCGCCACTCACCAGGCTCTGTAAGGCAGCCTCGTAGATGACGGAAGGTGCAGTCACCCGTGACGCGGTGATGCCCTGCAAGGCTCGAAGTCGTATCTTGGGCTCTGCGTCCTTAAGCGCCTGAAGCACAACCTCGCTGCAGTGTTCATTCGCCATGAGGGTAAGAAAGCCATGCAAAGCGGCCAAACGGACCTCAATGCTAGCACCAGCTGCAAAGTCCCGCATCAAGGTCTCACCCAATAAAATGCAAAGGTTGTGACCATGCAACACCGTCGCTGCTGAGTCTAAGGCTTGATACGCCTTCAGCTTCAATCGGTTGTTCTGTAGGGCATAGGCCAACGACATGAAAGCGGATGTCAACAGTTCTTCAGCCCAAGGTTCACTGCACACATCGTGCTGCAAGATAAAGTCAAGAAGCTTTTCCAGGGCTTCTTCTGTGTTCGACTTCTTTGCCTCTGAAATCAATCGAGAGAATTCATCCTTCTTTGTGCCGACCATGGACAATGTATGCTTCCATAGGGCTTCCCTCTGGAAGTAGCCTGCTTGAGCTCTCCCCTCTCCTTCCATTCCCCGATCTGCAGACTTTCCGGCCATCACAAAGG
Organism: Effrenium voratum; assembly: GCA_963377175.1. Lineage (NCBI taxonomy): Eukaryota > Dinophyceae > Suessiales > Symbiodiniaceae > Effrenium > Effrenium voratum. The sequence goes on from CAUJNA010000284.1 coordinate 55,619, forward strand.
GCAGCCGTTCTTCCATATCCGCCTCTCGGCTGATCGTCCAATGTTACCCAATTGGTAGTATTCACAAAAAATCAATATCAATGTTTTGGAGCCAATGATACCTTGAAGTCACATTCGAGTCCCAATACCCAAACGCAAGGAACCTCTCCTTGAGGTGAAACGCAGGGAATTCTGTTCGTCAACATGGGGTTACATAGGTAATGGTACGATTGCGCACAGCAAAGTCTCACTTAGCAATGGTGAAAATCCTTATTTGAGTCCGAGCAGGCCTCGGAATCTGGGCCGTTCTCAGATCCCCTGCTACAAGTTTTTAACTTTGTGGGTTGAATGGACCCCCCCCCACTAAACCAACTAAAGACCTAAACCTAAGGGGACGGCTGGGAACCGCCAAGAAATCAATCACACGTTGCCTGCCAATTTCGACCCCAGACCTCCGTGCAGCTTGAGGAAGAAGGCATAGGCACACGGTCCTCCGAATATAACACTGAGACCTTCAGCAGCTGCTTGGTACCGTGCTGCAGTTTTTTGGCCTGGTGCACAAGCCTGTGAGGGAAGACCACCACCATGCCTTCTTTGGGTTCAATGGTTATCTCGTTTTCGCCCAAGAACTGCAACTCTCCACCATTGAAGTCTGAATTCAAATAGAGCAAGACTGTGATGTAAGAGTCTGATCCTGCATCTTGAAGTGGAGTGTCTGCATGGGGAGGATGATCACGCTGCTCAGCGATTTGGGCAGTTTCCGGCGCCACGTACTCCAGAAAGCGCATGCGGGGGTGCGGCCCAACCAAGGTTTGACCTTCTGGGAGTCTCCGTGACCGAACTTGGCTCCAACTGACAATGGGATTATTGAAATATCAAAGGTACCTACGGATGTAAACCAACACCTCGTGATGCAACCAACTGGCTAGGTCAAAACATTTTGCCGCAATGCCACCACAGTGGCGCCTTGAAAGCTGCGGGGAACGTGGCACTGCACGTGGCTCCATAGCTTCAGCAGCACCTGTCAACACTGGCGTCTTCCAACTTCTAACCGCATGCCTTGAAGCGGTATCACCTGGTTCTCTGGCTCAACAAATGGGACCGGACATCCCTACAGTTTTGGGCTTTGGATGCTCAATATAGAGGTGTTGAATAGTCATGCAACACGATTCAAAGACCACTCGGTGCCAATGAATCAAGTTTGAGTTAAGGTTTGACGCACTCAACAAGGTACCACAAAATATCAATGCTGCATCATCATCATCATCATCATCATCATCATCATTATCATCATCATCATCATCATCATCATCATCATCATCATCATCATCATCATCATCATCATCATCATCATCATCACCATCACCATCACCATCACCATCACCATCACCATCACCATCACCATCACCATCACCATCACCATCACCATCGCCATCGCCATCGCCATCGCCATCGCCATCGCCATCGCCATCGCCATCCCCATCCCCATCCCCATCCCCATCCCCATCGCCATCGCCATCGCCATCGCCATCGCCATCGCCATCGCCATCGCCATCGCCATCGCCATCGCCATCGCCATCGCCATCGCCATCACCATCACCACCAGCACCATCACCATCACCATCACCATCACCATCACCATCACCATCACCACCACCACAACCACCACCATCATCATCATCATCATCATCATCATCATCATCATCATCGGAGCATTATGCTTCAAGGGTTAGGATAATTCCTGTTGGTTAGGTGTCTAGGAGGGAATGTGGACAGCAGAAAAGCTAACAACGCGAGGAATCCATGAATTTTGGTCCCTTGTGCCTTGTCATCCGTCACCTCCACATTGATCACCCCAGTCACCGCTGGCCGTACAACCAGCGGCCTCAGGGCCGCACGCAGCTCCGCACAAAGCTCCGGCGGAAGCTCGGCGAGGTGAATGTCCGGTGATGACATTGGGAAAATGACGAGCGTGACACACTCGGGCAACTTAGTGGGCTTTTTGATGGAATCCATCGTGGTTGCCGAAAAATGCATGCTATGGCAGCTGTCTGCAGGAAGTTCGCTCTGCCAACTTTTGGGCGTGATGTGAAGCATGAAGATGCAACGATGTCTTTGGTGCGTGAGTCGATTTTGAAGCGTGTTGCCAAACGTGCGGTTGAGGGTTCATTCAGCAGTCCCTTGGAGCACTTCAGACTCATCAGCCCTTCCCAGGACTCGGCTTGATCCACGAACCGGCATCTGTAGAGATCTGCTCGGTTTCGTCCAACCACAGTATCGATTTGGCCAATTTCCGGTTGGATGCCTGCTGCTTCTTTCGACCTCTTCTTTGTTGTGGAACATTGGAGACAACTTAGCGGGGCAGCTACGCTATTTCGCCGAATCTTGCTTAGCAACATGTAACTCGGGTGCTTCTCAAAATTGGGGGATTTTAACAAAAGGACTCTCCCTGTATGCTAAAATCATCCGGGATCAAGCAAATGCAAATAAACTTTCAGTGCCGAATTTTGAGGGACTGCCACCAGTGGGTCAAAATTGCAGAGCAGTCGGGTTCGAATAAAACTCCGCAGCTGTCACTTTGGGGACATTGCTTGAGGAGCGCTCACTTTCGGCCTGGGAAGTTGGCACAAAGTTGGGGTACCCTCCCACCAATTGGCAACCTGACGGAGGGCTCCGGTTGAAGAACTGAACCCTGACGGGTTAAAACATGAAAGTTCCTCAAAGGGCGCGTGACGCAGCTCTCGTCTCTCGCAGTAAGGGGTGGACCCTTCAAAATCCACTTTGGGCCAGTTCGCTCTGTTCCATTCTTGTCTCTCCCCGCTTAACTGAATGTAGAACATAGAACTTTCAACAGATCTGCTATTTATCATAATTCCAGAGCTGAATTAAGAGATCCGCAGGGAAAGGACCTTTATAATGGTGAGCTTGTTATACCCCCCACATGAGCTCGCTGCAAAACAGGCAGAACACATGCGCCCGCCAACCGATCGCTCAAAACGATCTTGGTGGCCACTCGATTGATCGAAAGGGTGCCCACACCTCATGTCGGAACGGCCAGCACAAGAACAACACGGAGGGTGAAGTCGAGCATCACCCTCTTTCCATTCATGGAAACGGACAGGGGGGTTCCCCAAAAAGGAAAGTAGCCTTCCAAATCCCATCCATCAGCTTCCAGGATTGTTGAACCACTTTGCTTCGGGATCGCTTGACCGCGACGTTGCAAGTGGGCAACTACTGCAGCCTGCCTGCCATCCAAGTTTTGATCATCCCCTTCACGGCAGGCATTTGCTTGTGCAGGTGGTGTGTGTGCAGGGGTGTCAACCCATAACCATGGTTCGTGATATCAAGGTACAGGGAAAACTCTGGGAATATCAGGGTGGCTGAACAGAAGGAAGCAGGACGCATACATTTGCCATATTGCACCTGAAAACGGCTATTGCCATTCTGATAAGCTTAAAGGCAGGCCGCTTTTGGCGCCATGCGGCCTCCCAATAGGGTGGGGACTTCATCCAGTTGCAAAATAATCCTCTGATGAGCTCAGTCACCCGGCCAATTCCGAGGTAGATAACTATGCATTGAATTTGGCTGTCACGTCTGTCTTTTGTCCGTCAAGACTTTGCGCCCGCATGCCCCCCCCCTAATCCGGTCGCCTCTCCCCTCTTCTCAGCCTTCACTTTGTCAGCCTTTACTGCCTCCTTGGAAAAGTCGAACAATAGGCACAGTCGGCATACAAACAGCGACCACAACTTGCCTTATTACAAATACATCTTTCGAGTTGACAGGGAGTGTAGCCTGGAACAGTAAAGTCGGATCAAGAGTGAGCTGGAGCCACCGTAATAGTGGCATGAAGGCATTCATGGCGAACACTCCCACCTCCATGGGTATGGATTCATTGCTCATTTCCAACCGTGCAGCGGTTGCCTCTCTGAATGATTTCTGTTTCATCCTGCTTAGCACCCAGCGAAGCCGACCCTTTCTCGGGACGGCTGCTGGACTTCTGATCTTGGGATCACATTAAGCATTGGCAAACATCACTTCCTCCCATCCACCTCGGACTTCTGTTGTAATCCAATGGTATATGCTATACATAAAAAAACAAAGACTTCCAGAAGAAGCAAAAACAAAAACAGTCAGCCACACGCAAAGGATCGTTCAAATGCAAAAGTTGCCTTGGTCGATCAAAATCAATCAAACAACCCCAGCAAAAACAAGCACCAAGTTGCAGAACTGACCAAACAAAATCAAGCAAGGGCTTGGATGATGTGGTCCAAATCCTCTCTTGGCTCTCTGTCAGTGCGAGGCAAGCCTCAGCATCTTCCTAAACACATCATGAAATAAGTGCTGTTGTCCGCGGTTCCATGCCAATCTCCAGAAGAGTCAAAGGGCAACGAGCTGCTCCGTTGATGAGGGGTCTGAAAGTTGAAAACACCACAAACAAACAAGTCAACATTTTTGATTCACGCATGCAGTTGGTGAGCAACATAACTGGCAGTTAACTTTTCGCTGCTTTAAAAGCGCAAATGACGGAAAACCACGAAGGCAAGAAGTCCAAAAGGTCAGCCAAGTCTGGCAATGCCAACTCACCACCCAAAAAGGAAAAACCAACGACAACAAAACCGGGCGAGACCTCCGCCGCCCCAACTCCCCCTCCCCCAAGTCGTTCCGAGGGCTCGGCGAACTTCTGTCGCAGCTCTGGGAGGCAGGCGGAGACCGGCAGCGGGTGGCCGAAGTAGTCCTGGAAGGTCACCCCCTCCGTGCGGAAGCCTCGCCAAAGATCGATCTGTGTGTTGCTTTTGCGCTTGGCGTGGGTCGGTCTGTCCTTTGCTTTTGAAAACCCAAACCTGGTTTGGAGGAGAGAACAATTACCCATGGGTGCGGCTGTGGCTACTTCTTCTGCAGGGGTGCTGCCGTTTTAAAGAACCCTATTTCGAGAACTCCCTAACGATTGAAAGCGGGGTCGGGACAAACTCCACGCTGATGTGCAAAGGCATTTTTTGTTTGCTTGATCCATCCAGCCTGGCCCAGTTTTGTCTATCCACAGTACGAATGCCACTATGTAAGCTCCAACACATGGTCAGGGATGGGTGAGTCGAACAGTGGCCAGAGATGGGGATGTAACTTTATTGAGGGTGGACTGTCAGCGATCTTGGAGTTGCTTTGAATGGAAGCCAAGAGGAAACAAGCACTCAGAAAGGGGCTCAAGCAGAGTCCGTGTTTGAGGTGTCAGTTCGAACTGGAGATTCAAGGCAAGCAACAAAACAAACAACCACCAGGACGAGTCGAACAAGTTGCGCGCGGTAGAACATGCAAGATTAAGGACGTGCAAGGAATTGCATTTGGGAAGCCTCGAAACGAACGCAAGTCCGCAAATCAGTGCAGGCAGCGATTAAGCGCACTGTGTTTACAGGGGGGCGTAGCACAGTTGGAAGTATGTCCGAGAGCGAGTCGCTTTTCGGAAGGCATGCCCAAAACGACACTGAGTGCCTGTGGCCCTCTTTTGCATGAGCAACAATCAAGGTCCCCAAGCAAGCAGGCTTTTTTGGGCATGAGTTAGAAAAGGTCTGAACTGGCAATCCCTGCATGGGAAATCTGTTAACTAGCGCAAGGGGCAACCAGTGAACTTCGACACTTCACGTCCGGCGTCTGCACTCTGCCGCCTTTCTTTCGCATCGACATGCCTCAGATGCATACAGCGAGGAACACAGAGCACGTGTAAGTTTATATGGTCGCTATAGAATGCTATAGCTATTTATATAGACCTGAACATAGAACTGTATGTGCGAATTGATCGAGATTGAGTCAAGTCCCAGGTAACAACAGAAATGGGCAAACTCGGGACTCTGCCGACACCTTGAAGGTTCTAACGTATCCGTGACAACACAGAAAACAATTGAAACGTCGCCCAGGCCCTTTCGCATGCAACAAGTCAAAGGATTCGTATTTTTTGCCAGCACACTTTCTTTCTCGGCATCACAGCAATTGTGAACGAGCAGACAGCCACCACCCTTGCGAGCATAGGTTCTACCTATTGAATCGCCATAGTTGCCTGAAGGCAAGTGTGTTCCAAGGAAAGCGCACAGGACGTTCACACACCCACCCACCCACGCACGCATGCACGCACGCAAACCATTTTACCCACAGGAAACCATTCCGTTTGGGATGTTAAACGCGGATCAAGCAAGAAGGCATGTCCTAAAACTAGGGTCCCTTGTCACATGGTTGTGAAATAAACATGAACAGGAACCTATCCACCACGGAACCGCAGAATGAATCTCGGAAAGGCAAAGGTCTTGGTTGTGGGACGTGATCCCTTCTGTGATACCAAATTGGGATTCCCATCCCACATTTTTTAGGGGGCTCCCTTGCTATCTTTGACGCTGGCCCTAAACCAGATGGTCCACAACTATGAAAGTTAAACCATCATTTGTTGACACAATGAGCAAGGCATGCAGCTAGGCTAGTGCTCAGCGTCTTGCATGTTGAGCTGCTTGTTTAGGCGATGCAAAGCATTCCCCATACTCTGCCCGTGAAACGCCAATGCGAAGGTGCTGCTATTCCCTGCACTGTCAGCTGATAGGCCAGGCAGAAGCCACACAAAATGAACAAAGGCTGCCACTGAACATCTCGAACAGGTGACCAATAAGTGAATACAAGCTGGAAACCAGTGGGCTGCCGCTGCGAAATTGCCCTGTCGTTGAAAAAACTACGACCCCGTTTCAAAGAGTTTCAAAGGGAAACCAGAAGGACCCCGCCCACCCCATTTTCAGGGCTCTAATGACTCAAATGCCTATTTCTCGCTTGCTGAGTGGACTGCCCAAAAAAGTTCAAACTGTTCATTTACAACTAAACTGGTCTTCTCAAAAACTTTAAAAGTCCATGAACTCGGGGAGTCAGCTTTTGGAACACACACACACACACACACCACAGTCAAGAGAAAACCTTCTGGCCACCTCTGCCAAGAAGCCCAGCTCACCCCGCACCTCGTAGCGCATGCAGCTCCAGCCTGGGTCCAAGTTGCTCAGTGATCCGCCCCTTCGGCCAACGGGTATTATATCGTGTATGAACGAAATCCTGCACCACCTAAGAAACCCTGGCATGAGGATTCCCCTGCAAAATACCAGCAAGCAGTGGTTTCCCATTGATTCAAAGTGGTGCAGGATTTCGACTTTGGGGTTGAGCACTTTTGGTGAACCCAAACAACAATGGCGAAGGGGGGGAATCCACTGAACGACTGGGTAACAAGTTGCACCAACCAGTACTCCCCGCCATTCAGCATTCAGCCGGCCTGGCCACCATGTAATTACAGGTCATATACATACACATTTTCGCTAATGCCAACTTCGGATTAATCCGGAGGACCCCTCAATTCAAAGAACCTCAATAAAACTTCCATAAAGGAATCATTTCCCTCTGTTTCTTTACACAAAGGGAACCACTCTGATTTGTGCAGTCCTCTGAATGAACCCGAGGTTGGGCTGGACATTTCGGGCTGGACATTCGAGAAACGTTCCTGGAGTGTCGATTTCAAAACTGTTCCTTACACATGACATGGGTGTGTCTTTTTTTGAGGGCACCCCTTGGTTGGTGGTTTCAGAGCAAAACAAAAGGAAAACCATTATTTTGGGGAGTCCCACCTTCAAAAAGACACGCACACACACACACACAAGTGGCTGCCTTCCTTTTTGGTCCCTTTGAAGACCAAAGCAGATCCACCGCTTCGAGAAACTCGCGACGTGTCGCAGGAGTCCCTTGTGGCCAACCTTCCGAACACGCAGGAAACCCATTATTTTCTTGCTGGTGCGACAGGCAGGGAAGGAGAAATGACCCTTAATTATACATCATCCAACTGGCGCCTTAAAAGGTTCATTCCCACATTCTCTACCTATCGCACCAGCAAGTTTTAGGGGGTCTCAATTTGACACATCAGTTGCACCGAGGTGCCGTTCAGGTCACAGACCCCCGCCGGCGAGCCGAGCCAAGTGGTGGACTCAGCCACCTCTAAAGTGGCGATGCTCCTCAGCGCATCCCCCAACGTTGGGCTAAGCCGAAGTCAACGCCCAGCGAACCGCTATGCTCAACTGACCTCCGAATTCACGGACACCCCAAAACCCGCCATGGGCCAAACCACGGCACCTTTGTTTGTAGTTGAATTGAGCGCGGAAAGGTTTGTGTCACCAAAGACACATGCTGTCCGAGGCCTGTGGTCGACGTGGATCTGAAGAATGAAAAGGCGGCAAGGGCAGCTTTGTTGACTGAGGGATGTGTAAAAATCAGAACAACTTTGTGGGGACACTCAAATAATAAAGGAACACAATGCCCATTTGGACACAGAGCCAGATAGCAAGATCGTAGTTAGAAAGGTCCACCGAGCACCAAGATGTTTGTTGAATTTCAAGGAAACACATTCAAAAAGGCTCCTTCAATCCCACTCGGCAAACTGGTCCCACTGCAAACCCACCTCGATCCAACACATGAAAATGAAACTGACTTTTAGTGGACAACATTCACAAGCGATTTATGCCCAACTGTGGAGGGCTTCTTCCCAAAGGGGGGGGGGTGGTGCAACCCAAGAAAAGGCGCTGAAGAGTCCCAACCCACCGAACTCCCATTCGCCACATGGGCATGTGCCAACATACACTGCCAGGACAAAAGTTGCGTGTCTCAGGCCTTCTCAGAGAACACAACCCTTTCCCCCTAGAATCCTGCAAGCTCATGCTGGGTCACTCGTGGTCGAATTTTCACACTCCAAAACCTTTGAAGTATTTTAAATTTAAAGGAGGGTGATAATTGACCGTCCCACTCCTGCCACACAAAACCGAATCGGAAATTCGACCCGCAGGCGATCCATACGGCTTCCGAGAAACCAGCAAGAGGCATAAACTTTCGTCCTCCTGATGTAGGATTTGAAACCCCAAACTTGCGGTTTGCCTGGTTCCCTTGAAACCATGAACCAAAATTATCGTGTGATGTTTCCGCATCAAACAACAAACACCACAATTTCTCCATCACAACCTACCCCATTCAAACCCAGACGAGCCAGATTCCCAAAATCCGAGTCTCATGTCCCACTGCATGGCATCCGCCTTCACCAGGTCCTCCACCACCGCAGCAGCCTCTTCCCCATCCAGGCCCTCAGTCATGTCCACCACTGCCAGCTTGTCCTAAGACTTCCAGGATTTCTCGGACGGCCGAAACTTGGCTTTTGGCTCTTTGGCTCTTAGGTTATGAAGGTTTGCATGGGTGTGTGTGTGTGTTGTGTTTTAAAGGGGACCCCTTCCTTTGAAAAAAGCAGTGGTTTTCGTTTAGGTTTCCCTTAAGACCCGCCTCAAACAAAGGGTGCCTTCCCTTAAAACACGCCCGTATGGGCATTACTATTATCCTTACTCAACCATGTAGTAGAACCATGAATTAAAATTGCCAAATGGGGGTTTTGGGGTGCTGCTCAAGTGTACCGCTTGTAATAATCTTTTGGGACAATGTCCATCTACTCCCGCTGTAGCCCCAGTTCCAGCCCGTTTTCATTCTCCTTACTTAGCCACATAAAGGGAAGTGGGCCTCTCAAAGGATACATTTGGGCCAGTTGAAACATCACATACAGCTGAGTTGGATGTATCCCTTCAGGACCCCTGTTCAACCAAGACTTACAGGCCTGTGTTGCTTTCATCATGTTTCATGGATCTGTTAATATGATGAGCAGCCAACATCTTTTCCATAAGCACGCTCCGCCAATTTGGGCAAGATTGAAGCAGTACGCAGCATGCCGCAATGATGTGCCTGGAAGGGGATGCCGCGTTTCAGCATTTTAATTAGCTCAATTCACCCGCAAGTCCAAAAGTCTGGAATAATTTTGTTGGTATAGGTTCAAAAATAGCCCAACAAAAGAGCATCAGCGCGTAAACTAAAGCAACAGCAAACCACACAACAGGCTTCATTTGGGTAGGCCCCTTCAACAAAGTCTGAATCGGAACAGAGCCGCGGACTGTGCAGTCGGGGTCCCTTTCAACACTAGTCTAGATGTCAAACGCAAGCCAAGAGGAAGCGAGGCCAAAGGGCCTCAACATGCCTCAACATTGATTTCCGTTTTTTTTGTTTCCGCCGGAATGTGCAAATTGTTCCGTCTCCATGCTACGGAAACTCTTTATTAGGAAATTCCGACACTGCGCCTAATATCAGAACGCAAGAAGGGAATGGCGTGGTCGATCTGCACAAATGTTTGCCCACCCGGAACCTCGCTTGGCCAAACAATTGCCGTTTCGCGAATCCAACTAGTATTTCCGCGCTTACGAAAAGCGCTGTATGAGAGGGTGTCCGGCGTCGGATGGGAAAAAAGCGCTAAGCGCCTTTACCAGTCTCCGGCTTTTATTTTAGCCGGGGGGAGTTTCTAACCACAGAACTTTGCACGAAGCACTTTCGTGGAGAAGCGTGCGCCGAGAGTTCGCCCAGAAAGCTTGTATCGATAGCTTGTAAAAAGCTTGCAAAGGGAAACTTGCACAAGCAGCTTGTGCAGAGAAACCTGCATAGACAAACCTCAGCAGAGAAGTTTGAGCCGAGAACTTGCGCAGAGAAACTTGTGACTTGCGCAGAGAAACTTGCGGAGAGACTCTCGCACCTACGACTCGCAAGTTCGCAACACTGAACCACCCGTTCTTCTGTTCAAATTAGCAAAGCCTGGGACCCTTGATCCTTGCCCCGCAGTCATCTTTGCAGCCTGGGCTTTTCGATTCTCGGGATGGCTTAGGGTCGTTTGGGGTTGGCTTAAGTGGGCTTAGGCTTGGGTTGAGGTTGGTTTCGGGTGGGTTTCGGGTTGGCTTAGGGTTGGTTTAGGGTGCGTTTAGCTGGGGTTTGTTGGTTTAGGGTTGGCTTGTGGTGGGTGTAAGGTTGGTTTAGGGTTTGTTTTGTCTGCGAGCGTTGTGTGCTGAGAACAAAGTGGGTTCTTCAAAAAGCGCACGTTCTTCCAAAAGTAGGCTCTACAAAAGAATCAAAAGAACATCCTCGAACCTGCCCTCTGCAAGGCCAGTAATGTAGAAGGGTTGCTTTTCGGGTGGGCTCGGGTTGGCTTAGGCTGTGGGTTTCAGTGGGTTTAGGGTTGGCTTGGGGTTGGTTTAGGTTTGGTTAAGGGTTGGCTTAGCGCGGGTTAAAGGTTGGTTTGGGGTTGGTTTAGGTCGGTTTAAGGTTGGTTTCGGGTTGGTTTGGGGTTGGTAGGGGTGGTTTAGGGTTAGTTTGGGGTGGTTTAGGGTCACTGTTGGGTAGGTTTGGGGTTGGTGTGGGGTGGGGGTAGGTTTGGGGTTGGTGCGTGGGTGTGGGGATATTTTATAGTGGGTTTGGGGTTGTAGATGGGTTTGGGGGAGGCTTTTGGTGGGTTTGGGGTGGTTGAAAACGCGCAGATCCGAGCAAGGAAGATTTTGGAAGACAACGGCAAGACTACCGGAACAGCGCGGAAGACGGGAAACAAACGGGAGGCCAGGTTTGGGGCAGAGTGCGTGAATACCTCAATTTCGCTCGGTTTCGGGTTTAAGGTTGAGGGAGTGGTTTAGGGTAGGGTTGGTTTAGAGTTTGGCCAGGCTTGGCTTAGGGGTTTGGGGTTGGTTTGGGGTTGGTTTAGGGTTGTTGGCTTAGGGTGGGTTGGTTAGGGTTTGGTTTCGGTTGGGTTTTGGGTGCATTTAGGGTTGGTTTAGGGGTTGTTTATGGCTTGGGGTGGGTTTAGGGCCGGTGTTGGGATTGCTTGCTTGCTTTCTTACCGGAAAATCAAGCAGATTTGGGTGGGACAAAATGCGGAAATCAATGTCTGACCATATTGAACACCAAGTGCTATTGATGCACACACCCAGCCCCAAAGTCACACACACACACACGCAGATTCTCGTGACAAACACTTCTGCGTATGCTTTCCCTGGTTTCTGACTTGACTAAATGAAAGCAGCCCTATCACTTGAGTGTCGCTGTGGATCAAACATCCGTGAAACAACGCTTGACCACTTTAGCACTGCTGTGATTCAATCGCTGAATGAATCACGTGAGCACCGCTGTGCTTCCAACACCCATTTAGTCGCTTGAGCACCATTGTGTATCTGTTGGTGGCAGCTGCTCACATGATCCAAAATGCAATCCTTCTCATAGGCTTCTTGTGATTTACAACAAGAGGACTGTCACGCGCTCGGAGAGGACATGCGCAAGCTTGCGCGCGGCACATCCTGTGCTGTCAAGACTCGTGGTTCACCATGAACAAGCCTCTGGCCGCCTTCTCATCCCCATCCAACTTCCTGGAGTCGCCGCAGCAAACATGAACAGGGCTGTGGGAAATGACCACTTCTGTCATACAACAGAAAGGGGGAGTTTCCCTTGTATCACAAAAGTGGTTGGATAAACCCTGAGTGATCCCACAACCCACAGGAAGGATTGCTGACTGAAGGGCTGTTGCACGTTTGCATCAGACTTGAGGGCATCCCAGGTGTAAGTGCCTCAGCAAGAGCTAGGGAGGGATTGGAAACGGCCAATGCTGCCAAGGTTCTCACCAATGAACAAGGTCGTCAGGTTCCGCCTCTTGCTGAACCGAAATCCTCGTGCCAGGGAAAACATTCCGCTGGGCGAGCAACAATGACACTCTTGGAAGCAAACGCTTTGTGAGATCCAGGCTTTTGACGTGTCGTTGAGGCTATGGTAAAGGGTGTCTACGTTTCCAACCGCTGAATATCAATGCCATGCACACTAAACAGTCCTACCAAAGTAACCGCTTGCGTTGGCCATACGAGTACCTCCCACATGCAATGCGACTATGACAGCTGCCAACATGGCCACGATTCCTGCGACGGATGAAGCAAAACGACTGCCTTAGGGATGCAACCCTAGGTCCTCCCCACCAGAAAGCATTCTCAGAACCGTAGGCGGCCTTTCGGAAAAATAGATGGCCCTGGTAAATGGAATGAACCCCATCTAAACCGGCGCCATCCATTTCGAAATCCTGCACCACCTAAGAAACTCTGGAATGATGATTCTCCCTGTACCAACAAACCATGGTTTCAACCATGGTTTCTTAGGCGGTGCGAATGGATTTCGAAGCCGTCCACAGTAGAGCCCTGTTTTCCCTTTCCCGTGCCAGGGCGCTCTTCCAAGACGCAAGCGTGGAGTCCAGCCTTAAGCAGCTCCCTCGCTTTCCTTGGCCAAACCACTTGCTTGCTGCCGGCAGTAGCCGCATGGGCAACCCGTGTATTCGGTTGAATGCGCCGAAACTGTGGTTAACCAGAACCAACTCAAGAGTCAAGTACAGATTTCTCCGGCCTGGCAAGCCTTCCCCTCCTCCCCGCGTAGTTTTTGTTTGTTGCAACCCTCACAGAACAAAGGGCCTTGAAATACAAGGGCAAGGAGTACACATTCAGCAAACACAACGGAACCTGAGCAACGAATCTGCTAGATCAGACCCTTCCTGGCCATCTCTCATAGAAGCTTGATCCGACTCGATGGGCGGCCGCAATCTCAGGATTGGAATCAGGCATCTCTGCTGCAGCTTCAGGCGGGTATTGAATAAAATGGGGACGCTCCTTTTGCTCAATGTGTGTTGTTTTTGAAGGTAAACCCACCACCAATTGGTAAGTAAGCCAGCTCCATGGGCTGTTCTCAAAGTAGATGGCTTTGTTTAGCTCGACTCGACCAACCTTCCCACACCGTGGTATAAGCCCGCTGATACCCTCATTTCCCTCTCATCCACAGGCCCGTACCCACCAGAAGGTGGCTTCTCAGACGTGACGTGGGAATGCCACAGGCTAACACCCCTCCTGAATCTGACTCAAATTCTTCTGAGCCCATCTACTCTCGGTCCGGCCATGGCACTTCCGGATTTTACTTAACTTCCTCCCTGGCTCCCTGCCCCTCTTTCGCTGGATCCTTGTCTTGCAAAGCTGCGCACGATGATCACATCTGAAGGTGCGATCCGATTGAGCAGCGGGATCACCGGAGAGTCGAACTCCCAGCGGATCTGGCACCTCGAGTCGGGTTTCATGCCGGTCTCTTGCCACAGGGCTGACAATGCAGCCAAACGTCATAGCGTCGGCCAATCGGACACGTCATGTTTGTGTCTCAAGTCTCTGGACAGCATCTGTCATGTGTCATCTATCATCTATTCTCTATCCTCAAATATGGATTACATGCCTCCAATATGATCTGATGCAGACTAAGGTAATACCTGTCGTCTAGGTGAACTCTCATGAATCACCAAGCTGAAACGAGGAAGCCTTTCATCAGGGCCTTTCAGTCACAAGCTCCTGGCAAAGGTCGGTTTAATTTGTACGGACCTAGCATGCCGGACCACGCAGTTTCAGAAGATGTCAGTCCTTGCTGCCATTCCTTGTTCTTTTGTTCAGGGCTTGGGAATTTGAGGTTAATGGAATTGCATGAGGGCTGGTGATTGTGAGAGTGCTCTCTTGCTTAGTGTTGCATTGTTCTGGACACAGTGTTCCTGGGATGACAGCTCAGCCACAACTTCCCAGGAGAAGTGTGTATGTGTGGATCGGCTGTATCGTGTTCGTATCTAAGGCTCGATACCATAATCCAGAAACCAATCCGGACACTCGCAAACGCACACACAGCTGATAATGGGTGTTTAGGACTGTGACGCGTGATCCTTCGTTTTTATTGACAAAACACGCACATCCACGCCCACACCACACGCACAAACAGATGTAGGTGAAAATTGTCTAAGGCTGCTTGTGGGATCCGACAAAGAAGCATGATGTTTTGAAAAAAAAGAAGGGCAGGCGCAGCGGGTTACGTTTTTTGCCTGATGCGTGTCTTTGTGTCTTCGCCCCAGCTCTGCTGACTCCCTCGACCCTGAAGATGCGCGTCTTCGTGTCTTCGCCCCAGCTCTGCTGACTCTGACTCCCTGAAGCCCTGAAGCCCTCGCGCGTTTTCGTCTCTTCGCGTCTTCGTGTCTTCGCCCCTGCTCACTCCCTGAAGCCCTGAAGCCCACACACACACACACGCACACACGCACACCCGCACACCCGCACACCCGCACACCCGCACACCCGCACACCCGCACACGCGCACACGCGCACACGCGCACACACGCACACGCGCACACACGCGCACACGCACACACGCGCACACACGCGCACACGCGCACACACGCGCACACACGCGCACTCCCGCGCAAACCCGTGCACACACACGTACACCATAGCCCCCTATTAGCGGGGGGGGGGGCCCCCCCACTTGTACTTTTCCAAGTTCCCCCCCACCCCCAAACATAGCCTAAACATAACATACCCGCAGTAGATCTTAGCCTCTCGAGACTTCCCATAGATGATGCTCCGAAATCTTTTCGTATTCTTTTCATGCCCGAATCCCATCCGAATCCCGGTGCGTGCGTCATCGTGCGTCTGCGCGCAAACTGCCTGAGACTTTTTAGGCCCCCCGCGCTGGCTGAACTGAGTTGGAGGCACACGAGCCACGGTCAAAAAATGTCAAAAATCATGTTGCGGGGATGGGAAGCCTATGATAGCCTATGGAAATCTTAGTCTAGTGCATCTTTCACCCCTTGTAAACATCTTCTAAAAGGACATTTTGACCAAGCCGTGTGTGCGAAGGCGCCGTTTGGCGCGAACCCCAAAAACGTGCTCAGAAGCTTTCGCGCATCTTCGCACTAATCCCCGCATCCCCAAGCATGGCTTCAAGCCGACCGTGGAATTCTAGCATATTCTAGTGGAATTCTGCGTTAAATTTGTCTTTGACTGACATGTTTCCATCATGTTACCGATTGTTTCTGGCATTGTTCAAACAAGCTTGACTCAATTTGACTCAACATTAAACTCATTGAGACCCTGTGACTATCTGTGAAGCCGTTGTGTGAAACTCGGGCAGCATCAGCTGGCTGGCAGCGCAATAACTGCGCTCTTGGCGATATCACTCAGGAGGCGCATGAAAGCCTTTGGCTGGGCCAGGCATTTTTGGAATTCAGTTGACACCCACGGCCCGAACGTCGCCTTGCTGTGGCTGACATGACTGGCCATACTGACGGTGAGCGCGTGATGCCGCTGCTGAAAAAACCCAGGGGCCTTTGCGAGAAGCTGGTCCCAAGTTGGACTGCCAGAAACGCGACTCAGGTCCAGGGGGCCGTGGTCTTTTTCATAGAAACCTCGCAGCACCTGCACATACTGGCGGATGGCACTGGAGCGCGTCTTTGCTGCCTGGAACGTCTCCTCGGTGAAGTACAGGACCTTGGCAGCTGGCTCTTTGACCTCGGTGACAGCATGCTTATCGTGCGAAAAAAAACACGTCAAAACATGTCAAAACCACAGCAGCGTAAACGTGCAGTGAAATCCTTCTATGCTCAGAGATATTCAGAGACGCTCAGAGGATCTCGGAGGGCTAGCAGGGAATAGCATGGGAATAGTAGGGATGTTGGGAGCACTTGGGAGCGCTTGGAAGATCTTGCAAGTCTAACCAAGGCAGCACAAGACCACATAAACACGCATAAGATTACATAAGCCACCTGCTATGCGCCGAAGCACTGACGAAGACATGATGAGCTTTGCAGTCTTGATTTCCCGGATCGCTTCCAGTGTCAGTGGACTGACATCGACCAGGATGGCATCCTCACGCTCGCGCACTTGGAAGTTCTGCGCAGGGACCTGCGCCAGCACATGGTCACTGTGCGGGTCCACCTGAAGCACAGGGCTCAGGCAAGTCGCCTTGAAGCGCGCGTCTTGGACAGGGTCCAGCAACACGACATGAAGCTGAACGCAGCACGGAGATGGAATTTCAAGGCAGAAGATCTTGGGGTTGCCAACCTTTTTCTGGCCCTTCTTGCCCTTCTGCACGGAGCCACGGAATACTGTCTGCACAATGCCCAACATTGGCTGCGCCAAGATAGTCCTTCGCACGACCACCTGGGGACCGCCGTGCGCTCAGATTAAAAAACAACAAATGCAACATTACGCAAGTATACGCAACTGCCTTTTATACACGGATACTGGGTGATATCTGGATGATACTGCAGGGCCTAGATTGCCTAGATATGCCTAGATGGATCTAGATGCCAGGCCTAGGGTGGCCTAGGCTTAGCAACAACTTACCATCGTCCCAGCAGGTGGCCGACATGCATCGCCGTCAAAGCAATGTCAAAGCATGTCAAAGAAAACGCTTGGATTTCTTGTAGCCATCACGCAATATCGCGCAAGTCCTGGTCTAGATACCTGAAACGCCCCCACAGGATCTCAAAACCAGTGCGGACACGTCGCAATTTGGTACTGCCGGCGGCGTGCCCCAGCGTGTCCTTCTGCGTCGTCCATCATGACGCAGCTTGGCCGAAATGACGTGATAGCTTGAAGCGGCTCTGACGCTGCTGCGTTGGAGTTTTTTTTTCGGCCAGCTTGCTCCCGCATGAAGTCACGGCTTGCTGGAAGGAAGCCCACAAATTGAAGCGAGACTGGCGGCCTGAGCTCAGTGCCAGGGACTGCCGGGCTCTCGCCAGCTCTGACACCAGGCGGTTGTGCGCAGAGAGCTGCGTGCTCGGTGTGTCGATTTGCGCGGCCGAAATCCAGCCCTCGGCCTTTCCTTACGCTTCAAAGATCTTCAAAGGAAGCTCAAAAAACGCACACAGAATGCGGCTTGCCAAATATCGGGACCCTGGTGATCACAAATGCAGCCTTGCAAAGCCTTGCAGCATCTGGCAACTGCGAACTACCCCAACAGCTTTGGCCAAGTACTTCCAGGCAGCTGCGCAACCCAGTTTCCACAGAAATTCAATTGAACTTCAACATACTTCAACACGCGTGCACACGCTCCTTGAGCAATGGGGCCGCGGCTGGCCAGGGTCATCCAACAACATTCCAACAACGCCCGCTGTAAAGCACAGCATCAGCCCGAGACATCCCAGAAAGCACCGCGTGCCAGATAACTCATGCCAGGCCTCGGACCTCAGCGACAAACTTCATCATCTGTGGAAGAAGCTTGCGGGCCCTCCGGATGCAATTCTTCTCATCGTCATCATCGCACGGCTTGAAGTCGGCGAGGCCGGCAGCCTCAAGCACATGCTGCACGCAAAGCCGGAACTGTGACTGGCTGGTCGCCGAGCTCGTTGGTGCCAGCGGCCCTTCCAGCCCGTCGGCCTCTTCCTCCACAGGGGTCGTGTGCGCTGGGCTCCCCGCCGCCGCCATCTGGCCGCCATCTTCAGCTTGACTGGCCGCCGCTATGTGGCCCGCTGCAAGTTGCTCCATCGACGACAATGCCCGAGCAGCCTCTGCATTGGTCGTCTGATCCACACTGTCTTGGTCCGGGTGCCACTCATCCTCCTCACCCTCCATGTCCTCAGCCTCGGGCTGGGCGTCTGAGCACAGCAGCTTGCGCCCACCAGTCTCCCACCATTTGTGCAGCGCAGCTTCCAAGCTGGACGCAGACTGCCCCACGAGAATGCACGACTGCAGCTGGCAAGCAGTCTTCAAAGCATCATTGCAGATTTGCACTGCCTGCTCTCTGGAAAGCTCTGTGCGGCGAGGATGCTCTGCCGGTCGCTGGACTGACGGCGCAGCTGCTGCCATGGCCAGGTGGGACTGATGGGTCGACAGCACAGCGTCGCGAACGCACGGAGTTCCCCTGGGGCAAGGGTGCAGCCCCAGCGCAGCGTTTCCTAGATTTTCCTAGACAGTATCCTATAGTAACTCATACTGGTCTGAGTACGTCCTGACCGACACATCTTGACACGGCATCCCTGGTAAAACACTGTAAAACGCTTTGTTCTTTTTGAAGCTCAAGAGTCGCTAGTTCTGGATTTGGAACAGATTAGAGCATGATGAGAGCAGGCTACGTCTGTGCCATTCTGCGCCAGTATGATAGGGATACTGTGTCGGTGGGGTTCTGGAAATTCTTTACGCGCACGTGGAATTAGGAGCGCACTTTGACAGGTTTTTGCATGTTATTTGCTCCGTGAACGTGAGACTTGCCCGCCAAGCTCATAGCCAAGCTCCACTCCAAAGTCAGGGGCCGCCAAATGACGCCAAATGCACATGCGCCCCTCCAGCGCACAAGGTGGTCACAAGGTGGGTAACAGAATGGTAACACAAGCTTGTTGGATAATTTTGGCTCCTAGCCGTCGACAAACTTGAACAGACTGGCAGTTTGTTTTTTGACGGCTAGGTTTGGCCCTCTCCTGCCTGAAGGGGCTTTTGATCTTGCCAAAATGCAGCTCCATGCACTCTTCCTGCTGCGCGCGCGGGACAAAGGGTAAGTCGGTCGGGAATTTCATGCAGCGCATGCACATTTGTGCGCACACCTGAATCATGTTCCGACAGGTGACGTCCGACATAAAGGCTCTGGTCCACTTGCCAGACGCCTTTTCCTGGGACTGACGGACAAGGAGGAGAATCCAATAATATGCGCAAAAGCAATTGCGCAGGAGCAGGGGGGACTGGCCGCTCCACAGGCTCGAGCTCAAGGATGAGCCAGTGACCAAGGCAGTCAAAAACTGCAAGAGAGCAGCCCCGATCGAGTCCCATGACGGCAGCTTGAGGTACGCTGGATTGAAGAGCCTCGCGGCCTCACGATCAGATTGCCAATCTTTTCCATAATACGAGGCTCGTGGGAGGCCATGAACCAGAAGACTGGCGTAATCCACCTTAGCAATATTTAGCCAAAAATGCTGGTGGGCCGTGCTCAACCCGCCCACTGAGAATCACTGAGACAGGAACAGTATGAAAATGTATGAGACACTGTGAAACAGTTTCCCATAGTTTGTTGCATGCTTTTCAAGCAGTGATCCAGCTGGAAGGAAATGCCACGCAAAATCCAAACACAAGGCATGCCCGCATCTGCCCGCCCGCACCATTCTAACACTTGACAGAACGTTGAAACAACTACTACAATAAAATATGTTATGGTATGATGCTATTGCAATGCTTCTTGAAAGGCCTGACCATCTCTGACCTGCAAACGGAAAGCTGAAAAACGACCACGTCTCCAACCCGCTGCGTTCGACCATGTTCGACATATGTTCGACCAAGGCACCCAGAAAGCTCCAATCTCCACTTTGCGGATGCTGCTCCGCCCAGCCCTCGCAATCGCCTTTTGCACGTGGCCTGCATCCAATGTGACAAACATGAAGTCCTCATGGTTGTACCTCAATTGCCTGTAGGGCCACGCAGGCAAGTAGCTCATGCTCTCGAAGCGGCACCTGCGCCAAAAGGAACTGGCGGAGGAGCTGACAGACGAGTCAGAGCTGAGGCCCATAGCAAACGTGGTGACGAAGCTGTGGTTCATGTGCGCGTCGTATGCCAAAACCACTGGCCCCTTGCCACCGTTTGCCAGCACAGCCGCTTCCAAAAGCTGCCCCATATGGTCAAAGTGACTGGTTGCGTTGGACTGACGGTGCCTGCGTGGAATCATTTGCACGTCCCAGCAGGGCCCTCGGCTCGTCAGGTTCTTCACGCCGCAGGAAAAAGTCACTTGGGCCAGACCATGGTCTGGCAGCTTGGACTTGCCGGGCTGGGGCTGGCCGGACTGGCAGACGTCGTCTGTCAGGCGGACCCATGAGTAGTCAGGGTCGGCGCCGCCGACTAGGACTGGCGTGTCGGCCAGCCCATAGCACGCCTGACCGGTCTGCAAGAATCTTCGATGCACATAAGACCACATAACCCCACATAAGACCCACATAAGTGTCTCCACATGTCTCCACACATGCCCTCACATCCGCTAACCACATGCTAACCATGATTGGCTAAACCTGACCCATGAAAGAATGATGGAAAAGCGAAAAGCCAAAAATCAAGCACGGGTCCATACATGTCCATACGATGTCCATACGGGCCCTTCCTTCTTTTTCAAAGCCCGCAGCCTCCCAGGTGGGAGCGTGGACTGTCTCGTCGAAGGCCAGCATGTAGGACTGGCGGTTGGTGGAGTCCACGTAGCCAATGGCCAGCTTGAGGTTCTCCACCAACTGACTGTCCTTCGCGCAGTAGCTCCGGGGGACCATGCCTGACCGAAGATCTACTTTGCACGCGGCCCCCGTCAAGTTCAGCCCAAAGAGCTGCCCAATCGAGGCTTTCCCTGTGGACTGCCCGAGCGTCCATGCAATTTGGGTCAGCAGCTCTGGACTGGCGTGGGCAGACTTGACGGACGACACGTTGATGCGCGCCAGGCCCCTCTGGACTTTGTCGGCTTTTTCTACTGCGGCAGAGAGCAAATATTCCAAAACCCCTTGACCGTGTAGCGCGCCTGCTGCGACTTTCTTTGCTAGCTGGAGCGCAGCGGGCCCTGCCAGATTGGCACTGCCGGGCTTTGGTGTGCCGGCAGACTGTCCACTGAGCAACACCTCCGCGTAGTCAGACACCATCTTCCTCATCTCGGGGTCTCGCACCAGGACGGCCGCATTGTGGCCAGGCGAAACCCAAGACAGCCGTGAGTCAATCCAAGTCTGCAAGTTCTGGGTGCGCTTACTGACGGGAATGCTCAACAGCATGTGACGACATCTCATCAGCAACTCCTTGAACCCGATGTCGCGCAAATCCCCGAGATCTTTCTGCAAGACACCGCGCCAATCGCTTGTCTGCATCTCATCCAAAAAGAGCAGAGCGTCTGCGTCCTTGCCTTGCAAGCGCAAGTGAAGGAGAGCGATGAGGTCCTGCCGCGGTGACAGTCAGCTTGCCAGCAACCCATACCTAATACAATCCTAATACATCCGAGTACCACCCGCCACAAGTAATTGCTATCAACAAAAAACGAATGCTGAAAGGATGCTGAAAAATCATGAAACGTCGACATGGTGTCAGCATGTGCCAACATGTGTCTGGCACGCCGTGCGGCGCAACGGTGGCACAGCATGGCACAGCGCTCGCATCTAGGGAAATACATGGAACACAATCAGAAACTGAATCTTAGCCCAGCCACTATCCGGCAGGACCAGAGTGCCAGGCTCCGCGCCGTGTCCAGCTTCGCGCTGTGCGACTGGCAAGAGCCGCACCACTTCTTCCCTGGCAGGGTTGGGCAAGCCTGTTCCTTGCACAGCTTTGCTTGCATGACTGGCTCGCCATCTTTGTCGAGGTAAAGCCAGACCTTGTCCAGTGGATCCCCAATCCTGCACAGCTGCCCGTTGGCAATATGCTTTGCAGCAGAGTGACGGAGATTTTGAAGTTGGTTAGGCGAGTCTCGGACCCGAATGCCGGAGCAGGTGCAGACTTCCCGCGAGGTGTCGGAAGGCGCGAGCTGGTTGCCCTTGAGCCACTTGAGGTGGACGCTGTTCTCCTGCTCGTGTCTGAGCACAAACCACTCTGTGCTTGCCTTCTGAGCGTTGAAAACAATGCCGCAATCCTGGCACTGGACAGGCACCTTCCCCTCAACAGACAAGATTTTGTAGCGACCTGCCCTGTTCGCTTGGATCCACTCTTGCAAGTTCGGTCTGCGCTCAGACTGCCGGGGGCGACCACGTGGTCGCTTTGCTGGCGGGCCCTCTATCTCATCGCTGTCGCTGCAACTCACGAGCACCACCTCGGCTGACTTGCCATCTGACTGGCCTGCCACGCACCCTGGACGATCCAGGCCAAATGACTGGCCGAGGCGGGTGCAAGCATCACATGGTGCCACCTGAGCACCCGCCAGACTTGCCAGAAAGTCACGCCAGTGCTGCTTCTCCAAGAGGCCCTTGTGCTCGACCTGGAAATGCGCGTTGAAGCTGAGCTTGGCTTCCATCGCCAGCCGCCTGCCTGTCTCCGCTCTTTCTTGCAGCCATTTGGCTTGGAGACGTGGGCCAGAACACGGGGCAGGCAGGCTGGCTGGCTGGCTGGGGACTGGTGGGTCAGTGACTGCCCTGCGCTTGGCTGGGCACTGGTCCTCCGAAGGACGCGCAGCAGGCCGCTTGTCTTGGTCTCTGCGAGATGTGCCCGGCTCTGTCTTGACGGGTGTTACCAAAGGCTCGTCCTCCACGCTGGCGTCCAGAGCCTCTTTCTTGACTGGCGTTGCCACGGCGCCACCGTGGCCGGCTGCAGATGACCTGGCCCTAACCGAGCTCAGCCACGTCTGCGCTGCACTGCCTCTGGCCTCACTTTCTGTGTCAGAAACTGACTGGGCATCCTCCATGTTGGCGTCCGCAGCCTCTTTCTCCACTGGCGTTGACACTGCGGCCGCTTCCTGGCTGGCCGCAGATGGCCTGGTGCTCACAGAGCTTCCTCCGCCTGTGGCCTTGCCTGCTGCGTCTTCTCGCTGATACTTCTCTGCTCGCCGGTGCCAAGTGCATATGCTCTGCCACTGCACGGGCTCGGCGTCAGTGATCTGGAAAGAGTACCTAAGATGCGCATAAGATGCAGTAAGATGCGCCGCACAGTGCCACACAGCCTGTCACAGCCTAGCCCAGAAAGTTATGCCCTTCTACGTAGTTCTCCGGACAAAGTGCGCAGGGCTTGCTCAAGCCACCACAAAAGGACACAAACGCAAACCAGTGCCGGGTGGAGCGACGAGGCGCCAACGGGCGGCTGCTTCGGCCCGGTATGTCCCCCGCGCACACATTACGTCCACAACCTGCTCCCAGGAGCGAGCGATGACGGCCAGGCATTGAGCACTTCTGTCTGGGTCTGCAGCATGTGGATCCCAATGCCAAATGTGGGTCTGGTGACTGACAGCTACAGAAAACTTGTCGCATGAGAGAATCAAGTGCACAGAGCGCACCTGCGGATCATGTTGGTGAGCGGCCAAATCCTTCAGCTGCATGACTGGCGTGGACTCAGTCTGGGACGCAGTGTTCAGCAACCCAACGATGGGCCGCATGGCTGGCCACAACTCCAGACTTGCCTTGCCAGCCCAATGCTTCACCTGCGCAACGCACACGAACCCGCCAAGCTGCGCCCCAACCTCAGCTGCAATGAGTGGCTCCACTTCGTTGTTCCACACATCCGCGGCTGCTGTGCCGCGCTGCAAGACTGACCGGCACCACTCCGGCTCAACTTGCCACTCCCCACCAGCCAGGAAGTCCATGCCAGCAACACAGCTGTGGAAAAAGCATCCAACGTTTCCGAAACTGGCGCCGTTGAACTCCTCGGCATTCTGGTTGCAGGGGTACAGCACGACCCGTGGCAGCCTCATGGAGTCAGGCGTGACATGGCGTGACTGCGTCGTGACTTCACAGCATCGTGACTTCACTGCATCGTGACTTCCCTGTCTCCGTGAGTTTCCCGGTCGCCGTGCCAAGAATCTCCAAGAGCTTTCCATTATTTTCGATTGCTTTGACTGTGACCAACACGCTAACCGTAAATCACAGTAAGCTTACGATATGCTTATGACTGCCACAAGAGAGCCGGAGGGATGCCGAACATTGCCAACATGCGCCAACATGCGCCAACAGACCCTGGCGCCTCCCGCTCTGCATCTCTCTTGGAAATTCTAGGACGCACCATGACACACCAGGCAGGTCCTTGTGTGCGCTTGTCAACAGCATTATCAGATTATTATCAGATTCATTCAGATTCCACAGCGCCCTGGCCCACAGACCTGATAACGACATGCCCCTCGGCAACACGGCAAGTGGCGAGGGAAGGCTCTCAAGCTCTGCAGTTGTAGAGCCCGCAGGTGTGCCTGAGCGGCCAGGACGATTCCGCCATCTTCCACAGCACTCAGTAAATCTCACTGTGTGAGAGTAAAAACATGCAAAAACATTGTAAAAACGACTGGCGCGCGCTGGCGCGCAGGACCCTGCCAGTCTCCTACCAGCCCGCGCGAGCATGCGCTCTCTTCACTTGTCTTGGACCGCTCTCCCCTGCCACGTTGCGGCTGCACGTGCCATCGGCTGCTGGCCTCGCCGCGCAGTCCACCCCTGCTGCGCGACGACTTTCTGGCTCTGAGCCTGGCTAGCGGCTAGCTGACAGACCGCGCTGAGTGCTCGAATGTGTGGCCTGTTCCCTTTCTTGATCCAATCATGCATCCAGCTCCTCCACTGCGGAGCCATGCGGAGCCAGCCTGCCATAGCCTGCCTTTGCTCGCGCAGATAGTTTTGTGCACGGGTCTCCCGACGTGGCCCACGCGGCCCTATAGGATCCTATAGGTATCTTGAACACTTGCAGGCCAACGTGAGACACGATGTGACACGATTGTCCTAGCGCAGGCACTTGGCGTTCTGCGGCCTACTGCGTAGGCACATGTGAGCACAGTATCTCTATGTATCTCTGGATGTGTCTGGATGTGGCCCTAAAGGAATCTTGTGATAATCTTGTAGAGTTCTGCGGCTGCCAGCATCTCTAGCTTGTGTCTAACCAAATGGGGACGACTCTGTGCAAGTGACATCAAGATGACATCAAGACACATCAAGCCTACCAACAAGATGCCGTGGAAGGCCCCCTGCATCATCCTGCATCCCCCTGCAGCCTGCTTCCAACGCCGCCTGTCCATGGAGGGCAGCTTCCGGAACAGGTTCAGACTGGCGAGCAAGCACTCCTCTGGAAGCCAGCCCTTCCCCCGCACCACCTGGCGCAGTATTCAGGATTGATTCAAGCATACGCGCCATCATATAGCCCCGGTATGCCCCAACGTCCCCATAACGTTCCCTGTCACGCAGTCTCTCTCTCTCTCTCTCTGTGGCCTTTTCCACGGGGCTCATTCGTGCTAAGAACCACTTAGAATTCTTGAGCCTCTCATGATCTTTCATGCACCACCAATTCCCTGGCACGTCAATCTTCTTTTCGCCAAACTTTGCTCTCGATTCGCGGACTGTTTGCCGTCATTTTGATGTCATTTTGTGCCATCTACATAATGTCACCCGCCGTCACACATCGTCACACAGCGCAGGATTCCGTGCGCCTGCTGAGACGGCGTCAGCCGCGTGGGCAGCTTGGGCTATGGGACTGGCCGTGCCAGGGCCTCACTCAGCCACATTCGCGCACGCTCACGATGTTTCACGATCGTTCACGCGTTCATGTGAGGTCGAGGGGAAACTGAGTGCGTCAAGATGCAACAGACAAATGAAACATAGTGAAGCTGCACTCATCTGCGTGTCAACATGTCTCATCTGCGCTCTGCGCCCAGCAGCGCACAGCTGCAGGATGTTCTTGTCTTCGCCGAGGCGGCTCCGGAAGCCCGTGCTCTTTGGCGTATGCTTCAGCTCGCTTTAGGCTGCGTAGCGCCCTGCTCCCGTCCGGCGGATGCCAATAACCTTGGCTGAGGCAGGCAGACGCGGTTTGTCAGAAAGTCCCTGCGAGACTGACAGTGGCCCGAAGCGAACACATAGCGAACACGCGCAAAAGTGTGTGGAAGACCACTCACCAAATCTCACCAATACTATGTACCAATACTCGCCAGAACAAAGAATACCCAAGAAGATCCCAAGAAGATTCCAAGAAGGTCCAAGAAGAGCCAGGCGGCAGTCAACCGCCCCGACTGTTTCTCCCGACACCCGCATGCGTTCCTCCAATCGCCACGTCGCCATGTCGAGATATGGCGAGCCCTCAGCCGCTAATGTGACCAATTAATGTCAAACGCACGGCGACCAGTCGCACAGCTCATGGAATGCTCATGGATGCTGAAGGCATGGAAACTCAAGGACAACTGTCAACTCAACATTTCCTGACTGAGCCAAGCTAGCTGTAGTGATATGCAAGTTAGCTTTGCGAATCGTGCGCGAATTAGTTGCGTGGTAAGGCGCGCGAAGCAACACGAACACGGTCTTGAGAATTCTCGACATGTCTCGAGGCCAGCCCGGCCGACAGCGCTTGGCTATGCTTTGCTTTTTGACTTACGCGGCGCGTCGTGAGCTCTCTGTGACTCACTGCGAGTTTGCGACTGTCGACTTGCTGGAGCCAGGGCGCGTTAGTCGGCGGGCAATGGTATGCAAATGTATGCAATGGTATTGCAATGGTGGGCAGCTCATGGCAGCTCCCTCCCACACCAACTTGTATGGTAAATTAATGATGATCAGTGACGCCTGCGTGACATTGCGTGACCCTGTGTGATCGAGCAAAATGTGTCATAGCCGCTTGCAGCATCATGATGCAGCACGCCTTAGCACTGTCGCAGCACTGACATAGTATGACATAGTGCATCTGAATTAGCCTCCACCACACATTGCAAGGCCTCAACTCGCGCATTTTCTTGGAGAACTGTTTCACACCGCAGCCTGGGCCCTTGCGATAGCACTCCGACGTGGGGCCCATCACAACATCATCACAACAAAGATCTCTGGCTCAGACGGGACTTTGTTCCAAATACTCCCGACGAGGACACCAAACATATCCAAACATGAAGATCGCCAGCAAAAACACTTCAAACATGGCGAGCGGGGAAAGGCTAACACCTTAGCAGCGACTATTTCTCAATATCTCTCAGCTCGAGCCTTCAGCACTCATGCGGCAATCGCACAACCGCCTACCAGATGCCTACCAGCCTCCGCTGGTCATGACTTTCTTCAGCTCGCTCAAAATCCACACGTGCGTCTGCCATCGTCTGCCAATGCCGAGGTATGACTGCCGCCTGATGTCCCGTATGTTTGGGCACATCGGGCCACGCATGGCCACGCCATGAATATCGCCCTTTGGTGCCCCATATTACATTGACCAGTAGAGCCGGCAAAGCCGGTGGGCGGAAGTTTCAAACATATAAAAACTATAGTTATCTTTCTCTTTCTTTTCTTGACTCTTTTTCTCTTCTTCTTCCTTTTCATTGTTTCTTTTTTCTCCGTCATTCTTCCTTTCTTCCTTTCTTTGCTTCCTTCCTCCCTTCTTTCTTTCCTTCTTTCTATCTGTCTTTTCTTTCTTTCTTTTGTTTGCTTGTTTTTGTGCTGTTCTTTATTTTGTCTCTTCTCTGTCTATCTATCAATCTATCTATCTTTCTCTACCTATCTATCTACCTATCTCTTGTGTTAGCTATCAATCTGCTTATCTGTCTATCTCTCTCTCTCTATCTATCTATCTCCCCACCTCTCTATCTATCTCTCTATCTGTTTATGAATCTCTATCTACCTATCTATCTATTTATCTATCTCTTTATCTCTCTCTCTATCTCTATCTATCTATCCATCTATCTCTCTATCTATCTATCTCTCTCTCTCACTCTTTATCTATCTATCTATCTATCTATCTCTCGTGTATTTATCAATCTTTTTATCTCTCTATTTACTTATCTATCTAGCTATATTTCTCTCTCTCTGTATATCTACACATCTTTCTATCTTTCTATCTATCTATCTCTCTATCTCTCTTTCTTCTTATTTACCTCTATCTCTATCTATTTATCTGTCTATCTATCTCTCTCTCTCTGTGTATTTATCTGTGTATTTATCTTTCTATCATTTTCTATCTATCTCTCTCTCTCTCTCTCTCTCTCTTTATCCGTACTACTTTCGATCTACTTTCGGACTTAAAAGTTGCGATTTTCGAGCCCCGGCTGCGAAAGTGGAGCGTACTACTTTCGGACTTAAAAGTTGCGATTTTCAAGCCCCAGATGCGAAAGTGGACTTCACGTACTACTTTCGTACTTATTAGTTGCGATTTTGGAGCCCCAGCTGCGAAAGTTGACTTCGCGTACTACTTTCGTACATAAAAGTTGCGATTTTCAAGCCCCGGCTGCGAAAGTTGACCTTGCGCCTGCCACGAATTTGGCACTTGACCTTGCGAAAGTGCTGCGCCTGCCACGAAATCTGCGCCCATGACCTTGTGAAAGTGCTGCGCCTGCCACGAAATCTGCACCCGACCTCACCAAAATGCTGCGCCTGCCACGCAATTTAAACCTTGCGAAACCTCTGCGTCGCCGCGCCAATGGGCCCGGCGCCGACCCCGCTCTGAGCCCGCTCTGATCCCGCTCCGAGCCCGCTCCGAGATGCTCCGAGCCCGCTCCGAGACCGCTCCGACCAGACTCCGCGGACAGGCTAGCTTTCGCATCTCCAGAGACGCCGATTCGCGCACAGGGCCACGCTTTTTGCGACTTTCTCATCTTCGAAAATGCCGATTCACGCACAGGGCCACGCTTTTTGCGACTTTCTATTCCCCTGCCACACGCGCGCGCATTTCTCGCGGGCTTATTCCTTCTCTTGTCATTTGTCTCAGAGAGCTAGCTTTCAATTAGTTGCCGTAACACGGAAGTTCCTTCTAAACTTCCTTTGAACATATTACACCGTCATGCACCAGCGTGCCAGCTGTAATCCACACATACCCACGCAGCTCCGCAGTGCTCCATGTCTGTGCGCATCCTCTCGTACGTCTGCCCGAAAAGTTGCGCGAGAGTGCGGGAGATGCTGAGCTATGCTGAGCTAGTGCATGCTAGCGCAACTGGCCCACTAAATATTTGGCGAGGAATTACCGATGCGCCATGATGCGCCGCTGCAGCCTGGACGTGGCTGGGCGGCGTGTGTGACTGGACATGACCTAGATATGGACTGCCGGGCTCAGCATCATTCAGCATCGCTCAGCCGCGGCCACACGCAGCCACCGCTTGGCCTCACGACGCACAGTGAGGGCGCAAATGGCGGCCATGATAGCTGTTGAGATTTGCAGAGATTCCGTTGAGCGCAAACATGACATAAAAATGACTGTGGCCCAAGAGCCCACCATGCAGGACATGCTGCGAAACAACGCTGAAATGATGTGGCAGCCGAAGCGCCTAGAGATGCCGAGAGATGCCCAGAGACATCCAGACGCCCAGCATCGCCCAGCCCTGCCCAGCCTCTTCTTGCCTCCGGCCCGCAAAACACGAGTGAAGGGGCAGCTGGATCTTGACTGGCGCTTGCAACATCTTGCAACGGCATGGCCTGGCTTGCAACTCAGGTCTGTCTAATTTTGTCGAACGCAGCACACGTGGAGTGCGCCCCGTGCGCACATCGTGTGCGCCAGTCTCCCACCAGGCCTGGGGGCCTGACCTCGGCATGACCTCAGCGGCTGTGCAGCGCGGCAATGTGGTGGCGGATGGAAGCGGCCACTCCTCCACGCACGTGTGCAAACAAAGGCGCAAGACATGGACAGCTACATAATGCTACATATGTGCTCCATCAACGCCCCGAACCGCTCCGAACATTTCATAACATCCCAGAGAATTCTAGAAGCCTCAGAAAGATTCAGGAAGTCCTGGAAAATTACGGAAAAGCACAGGGTGAAACACGTGGACAATCTTGCCAACTGTCATCAGCACGTCATCATACGTCATCAATTCTTGCTTCAGAAATCCACGTGCAAGTCTTCTATAGTCTTCTCCCCTCAAGGAAACTGGTCATAACTATGTCATAACTAGTCTCTTTCAAAAAAGGAAATGACATGAAATGAGATTGAAATGCGGGTGCAAAAATGCCTTCTTCGTGGGTCCTCCATGGTCCTCCTTTCCTGTTCAAACACATCCCAACAAGAGTGGGCTCCCTAAGACAGGCGCGAGACAACAGGAAAGTGTGAACAAAAAATGAACAAAATTAAATAGATGCTGCATGATGCTGCCCGTAGTAATCCCATGTAATCATCATGTAATCCCATAGCAGGCAGTCGTCCTACGTCGTCCTTCCCCCTCGCAACAAACACCGTACAAACACCTGCCGAATATTGCCAAATGAACAAGGACGCCTGGGGACTGCCATGAACACATATGCACACGCACAATCCCACACACGGCTAGACACACACCATCACGCAACGCCCCTGTGCTATGTGGATCTATGTGGCGCGTGAGGGTGTGAGTGCGTGCGATTGTGTGTGCGCGCATACGCACGCATCCTGGCTAACGCTGGCCTGTGCAGTTTTCCCCCTCTCTCGCACTCCGTTTCTCTGAGTGTGCTCGCAACATTGTGCAACTGCTGTCTCCCAACTATTTTCTAATACCCGTGTGCACGTGTGTGCCCATATTTATGTATACAATATGTATACATATATATATATATATATATATCATGAGTGTATAGGAGGACTGGCCGGGAGACTCAGCAGAGATCAGCAGAGAGTCCGTGCAAGGCTTTCTGCCAGCGCAACTGGGTACTCCTGCGCGGATCGGGTCCTGAAGCCTCTCCCACCGGCGGCTAGGCCGCTCAGCACATGGTGCTCCTGGCCAGAGAACTGGCACACAGTCCTCTGGCGTTTGGCCTGTCTGACTGGATGGCACTGTCGCTTGGAGAAGATGCGGTCGCATACGCCCGAATCGACTGCCCAGAGAGCCAGGCGCGTCGGCTTCACATGGGGCGCGCCAAAGGCGCACATGGTGATGACCTTGTCCTGATAGCCAACTGCTGGGGGTAGGGCCTGCATCTCCTCAGCAGAACCGTCAAACGATGCGACACAGAACCCAGATCTACTCAGCGACTCATTCAGCATCATACATAGCGACAAAATACGCTGCTCACGACTAACATCGATATAAAAGTATATATCGATCAATATACGCAACATCACGCAACGATCTCGCGAAGGTGCCGAGAGGTGGCAAGATGCAAATGGAAAAACATGGTAATAACATGTAATCACAACTTAACAACAGCGAACGTGCTGGACATTGCTGAACACATG
Source organism: Effrenium voratum (assembly GCA_963377175.1). Lineage (NCBI taxonomy): Eukaryota > Dinophyceae > Suessiales > Symbiodiniaceae > Effrenium > Effrenium voratum. The sequence continues at coordinate 87,025 of CAUJNA010000284.1, forward strand.
CCGGGCTTACAAGCAGCAGGTTTGGTGGAGCCCGCCCGGGCTGTCCTGGAGGAGCTCAGCGACAGACCACATCAGCGATAGCTTTGGTTGCTCAAGGCCAGCGCGTACAGCCCGGCGCCGCGCGCACTGTATCACGCGAATGCAGAACTTCAGGCAGGCGTTGCCGTTCAAAACGGCCTCGTGCTCCTGCGGCCAGGCAGCAGACACAGTGCTGTGCAAAAACAACACAAACACATACCCTCGTGATCTCTCGTGCTTCTCTTTCCGTAGTCATGCTCCGACTTTCCAACAAACAGCCGATGCGATTCCGACACGCGGTGTCCTTCTTTGTGAGGTCGCGGGCGGGAAGCCCCCAAGGATGAGTCGATGTCCGGACTGCCCGCGGCCAGCCTCGCTTTGAGCCCTTCCCGCGGCGACCTCGTCTAGCCCGGCTGAATGTCGAGCACGGCGGCGCCATCATCAGGCCGGACCTCGGCCGGACAAGCTCCGATAATCTTCCGACACTCAAGCTGACTTCAACAAGAATTGAAAATGTGCCCGCAATCCACAGCATGTCTACAGCAAACTTGTGCTAGCTGACTCAGAACACAACTCAGCATAACTCAATCAACCCATCTCAACAAAGTTGAGTACTCGAAGCAGGCGCAGCAAACATCGTCCGAGATGGACACTGGGGCATGATGGAGCCAAAATGAAACCAACATGAATCAAACATCGAAACTGCCGAGTGGCACTTGGTTGCAAATGCAAGACCACAGCGGTTCCAGAGTTTGCAATTTGGCTATAATTGCAGGCTAGCCGCGCGTGCCCGTCCAAAATGAACTGGCAGATGACTGACGACAGGTCTGGGTCTGTGAGGTCGTACCCCCGGACAATGTCCAGGCTGTGACTGATGACACCCAGACTGGCGGCAGCAGCGCCCACGCGCCCAGTCCCGCAAAAGAGATCGAGGAACACGCCGGACTGGTGGGACTGGCGGGACTGGCGTAGCTTCTCATCCAGCTCGGCCCGAAGATCCGCGCCGGTCTTGATGATGACTGCCGGCGCCGCACGACCCGGCTTCATCTTTAGCTCCTTGCAAAGCACGGGCGCGAACATGATGTGAATTGATGTGAGCATGTGTGAGCCTGAGCCGGACCTGAACCTGCGTCACTCAAAGATACTCAGAGCCAAGATTCCGGAAACAATATGGAAACAATAGTAAACATATCCAAAACGCTCCAAAACGGCTGGTGGGTACGGCTGGTGTGGCCATGTGCGGGTGGCATGGCGAATGCTGCATTGCGCGCATGAAACATCTGGAATATCTATGTTGAAAAATGTTGAAAATGGCTGAAAGCCAACACTCAGGAAAACTCAGAACTTCAATCAACCTACCACCGCTTCAACATACATCACCCCTCTACTACCAGATCTTACCAGTCTTTGCCGAAACTCGGCCTTGGTCATTTGTTGGATCGTCTGGCCTTGGAGGGGCGGGTGACCACGGCCGGCTGCTTGACCACCAGCGGCTGCGCCACATGCGGCTCGGGCATTTTGCTGAGAAGCCGCTTGTTGGGGGCCATGGACTGCCACCACTTGGCTGCAGAGCTGCGCGACATCGCCCCGGACTGACCTATGGACTGACTGCCCCGGACCTGCCCCTCCGGCTCGGCGCGCTTGCGCCCCCGCGCAAGGCACGACAGCACCATGATGATCAAGAAATATCAAGAACGGCACCTGTCCCCCTTGGAGCCAGCGACAATCAGCGACAGCTCACGACTATTCACGACTGCTCAGCAATACTCAGCCACTCATAGCAATACTCATGCAAATAAAGCAATATTCAGTAATGCCCAACATGACTGGCATTGACTGGCTATTACGCGGCACTCCTTTGACATGCCACACGCCAGGACTGAATAGGACTTACGCCCACAGTCACACAATGTCACACACAAAAGAATCATATGCCAGCCTGAAGCACTGGCGTATACTGGAGTGCTTCAGCCCACTTCCAGAAATCGCCACAAAATGCGCTTTGCGTGTTGGATTTCTTCGGGCGCGCATGGGTTCGCTGGAGGAACGAATAAGAAATAATAAGAACATCATAAGAACAGCAAAGCCTGGAATCCGGAATACCATGATACACCATGAGTAGCATGTCATGAATGGCCAAGCGTCTGGAAATATCTGGAAGTCTTATTTTGGCACCTCTGCCAGCAGTCCCCCAGTATTACATTGGACTGACTGGCGCGAGCGCACGCACCAAGCTGGCCAACAAACTGAACCCGCAAGTCAACATAGCTGGAGCGGAGGCATGCGGAGATACGCGGAGGCCGGCTGATGCCGGCTGCCTCATGCTGCCTCAGTCCACGTCCTTCGCGTCATCTTCTTCGGCATTTTCCCCACTTGCCCCGAGCACCATGCTGGACTGACCTTTGTTGATGGTCAAGGACTTCGTCGTGTAGAGCGCGACTGCGCATGGTTTCAATCGCTTCTTGCCATCGAGCTCGGTCACCTGGCACAAGTCTATAGTTGGGTGGACTGGGCTGGACTGGGCGAGTGGGCGGCAATGCAACGGGAATGCAACGTCAATAGAACTGCTGAGTGGATGTAACATGATGCGCTAGGTGCTGACTGGGCAAGGAGGCTCTGCATGATTCTGCATGGCTCTGCTACAGGAAATGCAAACCCAGATGCCATCAAGCGCTGCCAAGTGCTGCCAAAGTGCAAACGCGTCCTTCACACAAGCTGGCTTCTCCTCGTAGTAGGCGGCGAAGGCACTGTCGGCACTGTCGGCATCGCTGGCGCTCTTGGCACTGTCGGCACTGTCGGCTGGCTGCCAGCACCACACGAGCTTGGACTTGCGACGGCTGAGATTCTTGGCAGTCAGCTCCCCCTCGCCCTGCATCCCGTGGATGGCCTTCACGACACCCTGCTTCACCAACTCTCCGACTGGCCACAGCTCCGGCTCAGCGTCCTCCTCACTGGGCTTGGTCTTCTGGATGAAGAAGACTTTCGTTCGACTGCCGGGAGCCCATGCCAGCGGCTCAAGACCCGTGTCAGAGGGCTCGACTGGCTGCGCGCTGTCCTTGAGCACACCGCGGCTGGATGCCCATATGACTGTCCCGCCAGGAATCCGACGCCTGGTTCCCAAGGCCCTGACCTGCAGCATGCCACCCTGACAGTAAAACTGGAAGTTTCCGTCTTCGGTGGTATTCAGGATGACTTCCGGGTGACTGCCGTGTGGGCTGGGACCAGCGACCTCGCTCCTGACCAACTGCTGCTGTCCTTCCTCCGAACTGGCGGCCCCCTCAGCTGCACTCACCACTGGCCAGGCTGGCTCCTCCGCCGCTAGCTCTGACTTGACCTTCTGCCGCTTCAGCGCAGGCTCTGGCGGGGACGGCAGATCGTCGACCGGCAGGGTGGTCTGTGTGGGCGAAGGCAAGAGACATAGACTGTCCAGTTTGGGCTCTGCGGGCGACGGCGAGGGACTGTTCAGCTTGGGCTCTGCGGGCGACGGCGAGGGACTGTCCAGCTTGACTAGGGCTGCTATCTCGCAGGAAAAGGCCGCCACATCTGCGGAGGCCAACAGCTGGACTGACGGCCGAGACTGCCCCCTTGCAAAGACGTGGACTGTCGCCAGGTGCATCTGATGCGTGGGGCCTGGCGTTGTCTCGTCCAGCCAGTGGACCCAGTGACTGACTCCCGTGACTGGCGCTGCCCACCGGTGTGTCACCCGCTCCTGGGACGGCTTCAAGACATTCACCAGGAACAGGGGCGCCTTGCGGTCAACATCGGATAGCAGCCGGAAGTCGAAGTCAAGCTCCAGGATGACATCCTGGCGAAGGCAAACTACTGAGCGTGTGTTCCATGTTGTTCTGAGCAGGACTGCGTGCGGCCATGATGTGCCAGCTACGACTGTCAGAGATACTGTCCAGATATGCCAAGAATTGTCAAGATGTGTCAAGGCGGGGCCTCTACATGATTCTACATGCCTCTACCATAACGCGATGTGAGTGGACAAGCAGGAACACGGGCCGCAGAGAGCAGCCGAGCGTCTCCCTTCTTCAAGTCGACAGCTGGGAACACACCACAGCGCTGCGGGTGGACTGCCGAGCGCAGCAAGCACACCTGAGGAAGAGCGCAATGGCATGCAGTGACTGGCCCGAGGGTAGAAGGTCCATGAAGGTCCAGTCAAATGTGTGGTTGTTGTTGTTGTTGTTGTTGTTGTTGTTGTTGTTGTTGTTGTTGTTGTTGTTGTTGTTGTTGTTGTTGTTGTTGTTGTTGTTGTTGTTGTTGTTGTTGTTGTTGTTGTTGTTTGTTGTTGTTGTTGTTGTTGTTGTTGTTGTTGTTGTTGTTGTTGTTGTTGTTGTTGTTGTTGTTGTTGTTGTTGTTGTTGTTGTTGTTGTTGTTGTTGTTGTTGTTGTTGTTGTTGTTGTTGTTGTTGTTGTTGTTGTTGTTGTTGTTGTTGTTGTTGTTGTTGTTGTTGTTGTTGTTGTTGTTGTTGTTGTTGTTGTTGTTGTTGTTGTTGTTGTTGTTGTTGTTGTTGTTGTTGTTGTTGTTGTTGTTGTTGTTGTTGTTGTTGTTGTTGTTGTTGTTGTTGTTGTTGTTGTTGTTGTTGTTGTTGTTGTTGTTGTTGTTGTTGTTGTTGTTGTTGTTGTTGTTGTTGTTGTTGTTGTTGTTGTTGTTGTTGTTGTGGTTGTTGTGGTTGTTGTGGTTGTGGTATGTTGTGGTATGTTGTGGTGGTTGTGTTGCTTGCGCGTGGCCTGTGGCTATCTGTGGCTTGTCATAATTTGCGCTCAGCTCTAACTTCCATCGGTGTGGCAAAACATGACAAAACCATCCAAGCATCACCCCTCAGTGAACGCGCCAAAACGTACCAAAACATACCAAAACGCTCCAACAGTCTGCATGTGTCTCCGCATGTCTCCGCTGTCCGCAGCGAGCTCAGCCTGAGGTCTGAGGCCCTGACGCTGTGCTCCTCGCACTGCCAAGCCAACTTCAGCAGCGGCGGGAGCTTGTCCACGACGCAGGCTGACGGCAGCCGGCTGGCATTGACTGGCGCGGCCATTTTTAGGGGGTCTGAAGGTGAGCAGATGCGCAGCTTGTCTCCGTCGAGATGCTCCCGCTCGAGCAGCAGAAGGCGACTGCCGGCACTAGCCCACATGCGGTCGTACCAAATCTGCGTCTCGGGCAACAGACTGACGGATTCGGCAGACCCCGTTTTTGGCACGAAGCCCACCTTCGCCAGCTCCAACTCGACGGTGCCTGCCATAGGCACCATAGGCAGGCCCCGGAAAAAGAAAATGTACACATATGATCACATGATATCACATATGTACACAACGTGAACAGTGTGTTACACGAATGCCAGTGTGATAGTTGAAGTAGTGAGTTAAGGAAAAGCGTGCAGAAATACACAGAAACTTCAGGCAGGCTGCACAGCTGCCCCTCGGTCTCACTGGCGCATGCCTGCAGCCTTCTCTTTTGCACGGACGCAACTTCCTCCTGCCACAACTTGCTGAGGCCGTCGAGAATATGCTTGCGCTTGGCCGGCGACTCGAACGTGTGCAGGCCCATCCACTTGATTTGATCTGGATCGCTTGCAATTGTCGGCAAGCACACACGGCCCAAAGAGGGAGAACACTCCAGCTCCTGGATGCAATCTCCTGGCTTCATCGGCCATGCCCCCAACTGACGGAGAACGGCTGGCCAAAATGCATCTGGGAACTGGCGAGCCCACAGGAGGTGTCCATTGGTGCCCCTGGGCAAGGCAGCCTGCTCAGCTGCACTGAAGTCTGCCTCTGTCTCTGCCTGAAGTGCAGGGGAGCGTGCGAAAACAAATCGGGCTTGAGGACACAGATTAACATTGCGATGGGGTTATCGCATCAACATCGTTTCATGCCCGAGCACCCCTCTGGGGTGATCCATGACGATCCATGATAAACCGGGCCGACCCAAACAGAAATCGACAGATGTCGCAGATTGTCGCAGGACTCGAACAAATTCCGAACAGTGGCCACTGAGAGTCCGCGTCATTCCGCATATATGAAGCCGCCCCGTTGCTTTGTCCGATTCTGTCCCACCCAGCTGCACATGTTCAAATCCAATCCATGTGTGCCAACATTGCGTCAACCCTTCGCCAACACATCGTCAACACATATTACAATGAAGTGACATGTTATCACTTGTCAACGCACGACGGGAGTTGGATCCTGATTCCATAAATTCATCATAAATCCGGCCGGGTGGCCAAAAGCAGTGACTGGAAAGGCTCACTGGCGGCCACCCTGCTGCGGATCAGACTGGCGTCCATGCCCTCACTCTCGAAGACACTGCCAATGACTGTCAGGGTCAAGGCTTTCACCTTGGCAAGCCGTGAGCAGGCCGACTTCAGACTGACGGTCATCTGCCGCATGGTGAGCCCCTTCTCCAGGCAAGCCTTGCCGATCAGGACTTGGAGAGGCAGGGACAGGTCCGGACTGGCGGGGAGCAGGACGAAGGTCACGAGGTCCAAGGCCTCGTGGTGACTGGCGACGGCGGCCTGCACGAGCGGGGGCAACGCTGCGGAGATGTCCACGCGGTCAGTACTGTCGAAGAGCAGGTTCAGGTCAACCACTTGGGCTACGGAAAATGTACGCAGCGTGGACAAGAAACTGCCGGGCAGAATGGCGTCCTTGATGCTGACTCGTAGACCATGCTCTTTGCCCCGATTCCCTCGATGCGTGCTTTCCTGGCGACTTCCCCGGCCTGACTGACGCTCTTCGCCTGGTTGAGCAGTGTGCGGACTGTCGCAATGGCCTCCGCGTGCCAGCACCGCGCCGCAGCCACGAAGACCTTGCCCATGGATTCCCCGAGATCTGCCTCGCTCGCCTCGGATGCCTCCAGAGCCCTCACTGACTCCAGGGCCGCCTGCTTTGCGGCTGCCGCTGACTGGCGGGCGGTCTCGGCTGCAGCAGCTGCCTTTGCCGCGTGGTCCTTCCGTCGGAAACAGGCAGGCCTGCCTACACACGCCCCTGCCTACCCATAATTCATCATAATTCCATGTAATATGACGCAACCCTCAACAGAATCTCAACAGAACAATGGCACGCAGGTGCAGACGGGGCTCGCCCTGGCGCAGCTTCTGCAGTGGGTGCCACTGGAGGGCAGACGCTTGACCCATGACTTGCTTGTCCAAGGTGCCAGCAGCAAACGCCTCCAGGAGGACAGACCGCTCACGCTCGTCGCAGTCCCTCACCTCGCGCAGCTCCATATGACTGGCGAAGCGCTGGGACAACGTGTGCCACTCAAGCCTCTGCGACTCCTGCACAGCTCCCCCCGCTTGACTGGCAGCTTCTGCGCTGGCACTGGCTGAGCTGTTGGGCTTCTTGGACTGGCGGGCCTGGGCGTGTGAGAATGTGTGGAAATCTTGAAAAACATGACTGGGATTGACTGGGCACATGGCCTATCACAACCTCACCACTATAACCTCAACACTATGACCTCGCCGGAAAATCTTGGAAAAGTACCAGTGGGCCTCCCACCTGCTACTAGGGTGCTATCATGAAGCAGTCGTGGCATAATGACAGAAGCAAATAAAAAAATTGAAAACCACCCAGAGAACAGAAGATGAAACACGCAACTATGCAACACAGCCGCGCGTAGCCGCAATGCCAACATTGGAAAATGCTAAAAGGTCACACACACACACACACGCACCGAAAACATGCTAAGCCCAGACCGTGCACCCGGTTCTTGCCCAGCTCTGCCAAGTACCGCTTCACAAAGGCCAGCTGGCCAGTTGGTGTTGTACTGACTGACCTGGCTGCCTTCTGGACTGGCGGTAGCATGTACTTGGCGTCCCTCCAGAAGGACAAAGGCAGCACATCTTGACTGACGTTGTGCGCGTCCTGCCACTCCTTCAGGGCCTCGGTCAGGGGCAGACACACATATAGACACACGCCGGTACTCGGAGTGCCGCGGGCTCTCTGTCAACATGCCGCGGGCTATCTGTCAACATTTCCTGGCAAGAGCTTTCCTAAGCCGCTCCCAAATGCTCCCAAGCCCCGCTTTTAGGGGGGGACCATGGGGGACCTGCGGCGCACTTGCGCATAGGGCAGCAAACGTTACAAACCATCAGGCTTGATCGAAACCTACTGTGTGCCGCCAGGCCTGGATGACTGGCGGATCGACGCGGGTCATCAGCTCCTTCAGTCGCTTCCAGTCGACGCTCGTGTGGGCGGAGGGCGCCTTCTTGGCAACCAGCTGCTGAAAGTCCTGCGCTCACTCAGCATGTCATAATACCCTATAGCATGAATCAGCTGTTGAGATCGTGCTAAGCGAGTGTTCTGAAGTGGCCAAATGGGTGGTCGAAGCCGCTAACATTCACTAACTGCCTGGATATATGAGTGAATATGGACACACCCAGAGGGGTGGCCATTGGGGCATATTGGGGCGGGGGGGAGGGCTCAGTCATGTAGCGGACAAGCAATGAAACAAAATGAAACAAGCATGGAGATCGCGATGCATCACAACTACTGGCCCAGTATGGGCAAGTAACTGGCTAGCATCAGTGTGCCTCTGTGACGGAAACATTCGCTCTCTTCGTGAGCCTTGTCCAAAAGAATGGAAAAGCCCTGAGCTCCCATCACGTGCCCATCACCATCCCGTCACTTGCAGTGCCCCGACGTGTCCTGGAGGGACATCTGGCTCAGAGGACTGGCGTCGTCACGAAACAGCGACAGCAGCTCAACATAGGACCACTTCTGCGTGGAAAATGTTGCCACCAGGCAGTCAGCCAGGCCCTGAGCACAGGCGTGCTGCGGATTGACGCCCGCCTGGCGCCACGCAGTGCAGACAATGTGCAGACGTGCGCATCTCTCTAATTCTCTCTAGACCGTGCATGTAAATCCAATATGCAAGTCTTTTTGAACATGTCTGAACGCACTTGGGCCATTGCGCGCCTCTAGCTTTGTTGGCATGGTTGCTGCCAAGTGCAAAGCCCAGCATGGTGGCTCTGAGTGACACGAGTAACCTAGCGCGCAGAATGCAACATCATTTGGCAGTGGACTGCCTCGTTATGTAAAACGAAATCGAAGGAATTCCAAGGAATGATAAGACCCGGGCTGTGCATGAAGACGGCGTGCAAAGCTGTTGCTCGATGGTGGCCCTTCACGTACTTGTAGGGTCCTGACTGGCTGTCCGGGTACAGTGTGATGGCCGTGTCCGACACCCACTTGCCGTCCTGGACATGCTTCCGACACAAATCAATCAGTAATAGTCAGTATATCTCAATATGCCCTGAGTTTGTCCAGACTAACTCGTTCCCTAGCAGAATATTAGAGAATGGCTGGCCACGCGCAAACTCAGCCCAGGCAAGTGAATGGCAAGTGACAAACCGCTACTTAATAGCCGCGGCCGTAATATGCCGCAACCCTTGGACCGTGATCCCGCCTTGGCATACAACTCCACCTTGCAGAGCAGTGAGCTCTGACTGACCTGGCGCCAGCCCGTGCTGCAGGAGACGTCGCTGGAGACATCCCATAAGGGGATGTGGTCCAGGCTCGGACTGGCAGCGGTGATCTTCTCTTTCAGCCACTCCACATAGCCGCTCGCTGGGGACAACGGCCAGCTCTTCTCCAACCAAGACTGAAAGGCGGCGAGGTATTCGTCCTCGACTGGCGCCACTTCCATGTCATAGTCCATGACATCAGTCATGGCACTGCCTGTGCTTGGTGAGAGAAAGGGACTCGAATTGCAACTGGCTACCACGGGCGGTGAGCCGCCACTGCTGACAGACGCCAATCGCTGCATGACATCTGCATGACTGTATCCGACTCCCTTCTGCCACCCACTGCAACATACTGCAACCAAATGCAGACATGCCAAAGCCGTGCAAGAGTGCAAAGAGTTTCTACAATTCACTGAAATTCAAAGTGCTGCGTGACTTCTCGTGACAACCTCCAGGACCCCCACAGCATGTACCCAACGTTCCCCAACCCTTGCCCTACCCGCTCGTAAATCGGCTGCACGAAGCTGAGTGTCTGTGTGTGTGTGTCTGTGTGTGTGATTGTGTGATTGTGTGTTGCGTGTGATTCCATACTCCTGGAAAAAATCATTGGGTCTGCTAAGGGACGCTGTCCCTTAGCGGACCCGGGCCCGAGAGAGCGGGACACAAGGCTCATGTTCAGCCATCCCAGGTCACAGTCTGCTAAGGGACGCTGTCCCTTAGCGGAGCGCAGCGCAATGATGTCGCAAATTGTGGCAAGATTGCAAACATATGCAAACACACGTTTGGTGACATACGCAGCGCTCCGCTAAGGGACAGCGTCCCTTAGCAGACTGTGACTTGGGATGGCTGAACATGAGCCTCGTGTCCCGCTCTCACGGGCCCGGGTCCGCTAAGGGACAGCGTCCCTTAGCAGACCCAAGATAGTCCCAAGATATGACCACGATACTTTCCGGGCGTGTAGAATGGCGTAGATATGTGTAGATTCACATAGGCTTGTGCAGCCACACACACACACACGCACGCTCACAGCCGCTAATGGATGGCCAACGGGCATCAATGGGCACACCAAATTTGACACTGACGCAATCTGACGCACACTGGGTTCCAGATGGTTCCAGAATGTCACAGAGACAAAGAATCGCAAATCATAGACATGGCATGACATGGCGTACCAAGGCCAAACCGCCCTAGATATAACCTGGATCGCCCAACCGCGCCCAACCTGCTTCTGAGACCAATGAGCAGCGCGGTCGGCTTGTTTCGAACACGACAGCACGGCGTGATTGCACGCTACTGGCCAACACTGACATGCACTGACCATGCATAACTTTACACTATTTTACTGTCCTACCTGACATTACCTGACAGCCCTATGCCGCTTCCGGCTTGGCTCCCTATTGGAAAGCGCGTTCAGAGCTTGACGCACCTTCTGCACAGGAGTTGACTGTGGTGTCTGACTGTCGCCACGCCTAGCCTCAGCCACGACTGCACGCCAGTCCTGACTGGCCTCTCGAGCAAACAGCTCCAAGGCGGAGCTGCACTGGCAGAGCAAGACATTCGCCAGAATGCTGTTCACCCGCACTGACCTCGGGCAATTGGGGTGCCGCTGGACCTCCAGGACTGACCGGAAGGGCATCTCGTGGTAGCACCTAAGTTGGCCACGCAATGACGCCCAAATTATCCCAAGGCAACCCAGATCAACCCCGCATAAACGTGAAGCGGAAAATGTAAGGAACACATAAGACTTTCGCCATGTGCCTGAACGTGCTGGTGACACGCTACCTCACGCGCGCGAGATTGTCTGGAAGTTCATGGAAATTCCATCAACATCCCATCAACTCTATATCAACTCTGATGAATTCTGAGGATGCTGTCTACGTGGGAATACATGATATCATCATGATATCTTATTGAATCTAATTGACCTCGGATTGGCTGAGCGTCTGCCTCCAGTTTGTCGGGCCGCTGCTCTCCAGGCTCGCATCAGGCAGCGGGAACAATTGGCAAATGTTCAAGTGGTACACTGCCGACCGCGCCAACCACCAGGAGTTGTACCTGTTACATTTCCACCCTCTACTCCACGAACCTTTTGTTCTGAGGGCTCTTGAAGATAACCGTGCTCTTATGCATTGTTTGCGGAAAAAAGTTTTTCGGAAAAGCGTGCAAGTATATACAAGTTGTTCGCTCACCGCCAGTATATATGTAGGTTCTTGGAGTAGAGGGCAGATGAGGGTAGGGACTAGGTCTGCAACATTCTGCAACAGCATTGCAATAGAATTCACATGAGGATACATGTGGAGTTCCGTTCGGACGAGCAGCGTTCCGCAGCCTGGCAAGGACATGGACTCCAACTGCTCAGCGATGGTCTTCAGGCTCAGGACTGGCGGAGGCTCCGTAGTAGAAGCGCACTGGAGCAAGCGCTGCGTAAGTGCACCCAAGGCTGGACTGGCCCATGCCGCAGCAGCCTGGCTGTCCTCGACCAGTTTGGACACCATTGGGGGGAGATGACGCGCGCTGGGTAGAACACGCAGGGCTTGGCCAAAATGACGCCGACTGACCTAGCATGGGTGAGCTACTGCAGTCACGCAGTCTCCCAGTGTCTCCCACATTCTCTCACGCATTCTCACGCACCCCTGCCCCCGAAAATTCGAAATGCAAGGAAACTTGATGATTCGAATATATTCGCATGATTTAGCATGCAACTGCTAAGTGTTGCTAAGCTGTCGCCGGGCAGCATCATCCAGGGAGTGCCACGCCTCAAGAGCAGCCTCGACAGCGCTTTTGACTGACTGACCCCGCTGAATGGCCTGGGCGAACGACTGCCGACTGCCGGGCTCTTTCACGAGGCACCATAGCCAGAGAGCCTCCGGGCGCTGCGCCAGGAAGGTCATGTCAAGCGGCTGCAAATCAACTGGCACTTCCCACAATGAGAACAAATCGCCATATTGCTGCCAGACATCGACGTCCAGTGTCGCGGACTGACCATGCTGCTCGCCGTGCGCTGGCTGACAGCGCCGCACTCCTGGACTGGCTGAGGCAAGCGCTGAGCGCTGCGACAAGCCTGACCACCAAGCTGACGACATGAAGGCCGGAATCTGCTGCGCGATGCTGGACTGTCGATTCGTCTCTGCGCTGCTTGACCCAAATGCGCTCAACCCAAATGCGAACAAATGCGTGCGTTCTTGAGCTATTGGGCGTGTATCATTGTGCCTAAAATACTCACTCTGCTGTCATCTGCAGTCTGTTGGCACTGTTTGGTTGCTGGATGCCGCTGGCGCCCACGACACTGTGGATATGTTGTTGATGTTCATGGATTTCTCCGACCATCCAGAGTCCGCTGACTGGCGCCTCCATGCATCTCCCCGCAACACTGCGCAACATCTGCACAACCTCCGCACAACTGTTCAACACGTGATAACACGTGAGTTGGGCTGTCGCATGCTGTCACCATCAACATACCATCAACACAATATCAACACATTCCAACCCGTATCAACAATTATCAACACGTCCGTAACACGCCCTCTTAATTCCTCTTAGCTTGCGGCTTCAACATGTTTCGACCAAAAGCGACCAAGCATGCCCAAGCCAATTGCGGAGGGACATAGGGACATATAGTGACATAAATGTCCTTCATGGCAATTTAATGGCGCCTGGTCACTGTAAAAAAACACGTAAAAAGTGCCTTAACGTTGGAAGTTGGAGGTTGCACCAGTTGCCACGTAAGAGGCCTGAACAAATATTCTAGAATCATTGTCAAGAAGAAGGCAAGGCTCCAACCGTGCCCCTCCCATCTCGGCTGAGAAATCAACAAATACTCAAGGTTTTGAATGAGCTTTTGAAATCTTGTGATCGTTATGGGGGGCACCTGACCTCACAAGGCTAGGCTCGCACGTTAAGTCTCATAAGCAGCTACCATAGAAATGTTCGGAAGCCAAGCACGTTAAACACGTGGTTAAGCCTAGCCATGCATGAACCATAAGCAACTTGAACGAGCCACGATATAGCCACGATATGCCACGATCATTAGAAATTCCTGGGCATGCAGCTGCAATCCCTCCGGAACGGTTAAGACCGGTTCCTACTATAGGTATACACTTCCAATGCCTCCGAACGGCTCAGAATGAATCAGGGTATGCTGCTGCAATCCTTTCTGAACGGTTCAGAACGGTTCAAGGCATGCTGCCGCAATCCCTCCTGAACGGTTCAGCACGGTTCAGCACGGTTCACAGCATGCTGCTTGCAATCCCTCCTGAACGGTTCAGAACGGTTCACATTGTGCTGCTGCAATCTCTCGTGAACGGTTCTGGGAAGCTTGAGCCGCGAACGGTTCAGAACGGTTCAGAACGGTTCTGAACTGTATGCCTGTGTGTTGCTTGTGGGAACGCCTCCAGAACGGCTCAGAACGGTTCAGGGTATGCTGCTGCAATCCCCTGTGAACGGTTCAGAACGGTTCAGGGCATGCATGCTGCAATACCTCCTGAACGGTTCAGAACGGCTCGGGGGCACGCAGTTCCATTGCCACCGCTCCTCAAAACGGTTCGTGAGCACCATGCCCGGCTAGCAGCTACTAGCCCTAGGAAATAGGTCAGCCCGGATCAGCCCGGCACCGGAACATTGAAAGTGAGCCGAACGCTTATAAGGCACACGCAGGCAAAGATTTGCCTGAATTTTACGCGAACATTTACGCAAATACTTACGCAGAAAAAGGCAGCCTGAACCGTTCCGAACCGTTCAGGGGATACATTTTGAGCATAGGAGGTTGCAGAACTTGGTGAACGTGCGTGCGCATCACGGCTCCGTGCGTACATGTTACAGCAACGATCACTCGTCTATTTCCGGCTTTTGACTGGATTTCTGGGGTCGGTTTTTGGATTCCTTGGATTTTGCAGGCTAATCAACAAGGCGAAGCTGTGGCAGCAAATATCAACAATGTGGCAAGCAATGCAACGTGGATTCGGAATCATTTTAAGCAAACAATAATTTCACAGAAGGGTTGGGAAGTGCAGACGGCTTCCATCCGTGGTTGAACTTAGAAGGCTTTACCTATAAGCTCACCCAACCATTGCAACTGTCAAGTAAGGGGAAACACTCTCCAGTGATGAAACCGCAATGGTTGATTTAAGGAAAATCGAATCAACATTCTTATAAAGCTTCAATGTTTGATTGGGAGGGAACATGACAACCAAAAAGTGTCCCTGAGTAAAGGCCTCGAATGCATTGAAACCCTCCCAAGCAAAGGGGGCCTTATGGATGCAATTTTCAACAATTCTAAGGTGGTGAAGGGTATTAATTCTTGTACATCAATTCACTTCCCTCTTTTCCATTTTGAAGATTATGTTGGTTGAGTGGTAGATGGGATTTTATGGAAAAGACTGGTTACACAAGGTAAAGGGAAACAGAATTAAGATGATGAAGATAGAAACCTCCAAAAATCCAAGATGAATGTCTACTAAGGGCCAGGCCAACCAAAAAGCTTGAATTATTTACGTAGTGTGTTCCCGTTTTTTTTCTCGGGTATGGACAAAACGACAGACCCCCCTGTTTATAGAGGCTAGTACTTGGTTTAACGTATAAAAGCACAACATGGCGCATACATAGCACAGCCCCAAAAAAAACACGATCTCGCCAAGACGCTGGCAAGCTGACCCTTAGTGAGATTTACTGAGTCTGCAGGAGTCTCCCAATGTCATGCCATGTCATGCCCCATCTAACATCATCTAACCCATATTAACCCATACCGTCTTTTTCATTGCTCATGTCTGTTTCATTTTTTCCATCTTGTGCTTTGCGTGCGCCTCACGATGCCTCATGAGCGAGGCTCTCGCTTCACTTTCTTGACTGCCGAGGCTGACGGCTGCGCTGACGGGCGACGCTCCTTCTTCGCTCTCTTCACTGTCTTCGCCGCGCTCCGCCGCATCTTCTCCAAGCTCGGGCTGCTGAGCCGTTCCTTCTCCTTGAGCGCCAACCGGGCTTGGTTGAACTTGCCCCAGCCACTGGCGCCGCTGCGTGTCTTGCGTGACTGTCCAAGTTGATCAGCGGCCGCGAAAAGCTTGGTCGTCAAGAGGTCGGCGACTTCAGCCATATCCTTCGGACTGTCCGCGCAGTGCTCAGCTGGGTCAAGACAGTGCTCCAGCAAAGCCTCGCGCAGGATGGCCTGGACTTCCTCGCGGGTCATGCGGGCCATGGTGACGTGGACTGCCGACGGGAAGCCGACTGGCGTGCCTAAGGTGTGCCTCGCTGAGATTCGCCGAGTCTTGTTGAGCCACAGGATGCACAGATATGCACAGGCGTTGCAAGATATGGCAAGTCAAGTTTCTGAAGCTGGCGGCGTACTGATGCGCATTGGCTGTGCGCTGTCAACGTGCCGTCAACACGTGTCAACACACAGTTATGTCATGTCAATTCATGTCATATCAATGTCATGTCGATGTCATGTCGTGCCACGGCTGGCTGCAAATCTTCTGAGCGTTGGATGATATTGGATGGCCTTTGATGCGGCACTCTGCATAAGACAGCAGCTATCAGCATGCTATCAGCTTTCTGCGGCAAACATATGGCAAACAATATATAACAATATGCAAACAATTGCGAGCAAAGCGTAGCAAAGCGTTCCCTTGGGAAGTCGCGGGATGTCGCGACGATGTTGTGGGTATCCATCGGGATTCCATCTCCTATGGCATCCTGGCATCACGCAACAGCAATCCAATGCAATCCATGTGTGATAATGATGTGATAATGTGTGCGCGTGCAGCGTCGTGTGATGTCATGCGATGTCGTCATGATGTCGTCCGCGCAGGATTGCGTAGGCGTGTTTGGATCGTGTGTGGTCTTACTGCGCGCTTGGCCCAAGAGCATCCAAGAGCCACCACGTAGTTAATAGCGCGGCGGTCATATATGTAGCATATACACACATATGCGCAAGCGTATGCGGCCGAGCAACATCGAGCAACGCTGAGCATGACCGACCCGCAAATGGGTAACCCAATTTTCCCACCGCCCTTGAAATTTCCCTGAACGCAAAGCCCGAAAAAATGGAAAGGAAATGATGCTTCACGGCTCCTGAACCATCCTGGCAAATCCAGCCGGATCCCGCCGGCATCTCCCGGTGACATCCCGGTGACTGCCGAAGACACACAGCATCACGCAGCTGATCGCACGCTGACCGCTGATGCGGCGGACTTCCTGGCCCGCAGCCACCTGCAACTCAGCCAATGGACATCCATGGACTGTCTCTAGAATATTCTAGAATGCCCCGCATAATCCCGCATATCTTTACGTGACGACCCGAATTATGTGAGTGGCCCGGAGCGGAGCGCACATGCACGTACGGAAATGCCCACGACCTCGATATGTCGACAAAGCTGTAAGATGGCTCGGTTCAAGTTTTTTTTTGAATCTCATTACTTCTGGTTGGTTCCCAGTTCAAATAGCCCCAAGATCTAAGAGAAACCCAAGCAACATTCTAGAACTAGGAGAAGCGTGGCTTCTCCACATTTCTCCACCCTTGTGCCGTTTTGCATCATCTTGCCATCATCTTGCCCCCCCTACACAGCCACCAGGGAACAATACCAAACCTATACCAGTAGAATCCAGCAGACCATAGAAGACATGCAAGATCACTGCTATTCACATGCTATTCACTGCTGGTCACACTTTTGCAGATCAACGCAAACCACACAAAAAAAAAAACATCAAACTACAATATTCCCGAAACATCTTTGGAGGCCGGATGAGGCCGGTGTCTCATGGCGTCTGTGTCTCTGTGCATCTTGGCAGGAAGTACAATTTCACAAAAGGAAGCCTGATATCATCTTTGATGGGCCTAAAACGTCCCAAAGGGTCTGATGGGGATTGCGCTCCTAGACGCAGCGCAGCGAACGTAGACATACATGATCATACATGGACATTACATGGACTGTCCAGAGCCTCGCTGCCAGCGGCGCCACCATGCGCCACCCGTCGCCTCCAAGCGGCTCGGTCATGACTGGCCTGGGAGACGGGGCGCTGTCCAATGGCCCGGCCCAGCGATCTAGATGTCATCTAGAGTTCCACAATGTTCCACAACTTGACTGCCACTCAACGTCAACACATGTCAACATCATGTCAACATCATGTCAACATATGTCAACACCACGTTGACACCCGACAATATCCTGACGACACTGACAACGTCTGACAACTGCGTGGGCTCGAAAATGCTCAAAAGCTAGCCGGCATCGAAGACGGTTTCGTAGGGGCTCACCTGGGGTCACTTGGGGCTCCTTCAATCTGCTTCCCATTCCTTCATGGTATCTTCATGGTCCTTCTAATTTCCTTCTATGTCTGTGGGCTTTTTGGTGGGGTGTAAAATAAAACGTAAAACATCGTAAAACATCACAATGATACACAAATAATCACAGTGGACTGAGCTCCAGGGGATTCCAGGGGGGTGCCTTTGGCGATCTTGGTCGATCTTGGCTGGACTGACATTTGCACACACACTTTTGCCTAACACCATCATACACCATCTAAAAGTCAGCCGTTCCGCACCCACAGCAATATCCCACTGCATTCCCACTGCGCATATGTTTTGCCTCGAAGCATCTCCACATGCAATATATCGTATCGTGACAGCGTGCATTGTGAGACTGCATTGAGACTGCCATACACGATCAAACACGTGCCATTGCACGTAGACGATATTATACGATACTGGCATAGACATGCCATAGACATGCCGGAGACATCCAGAGACTGCCGCAGACTGTCACGCTATGTCGCACTCATTCGCACTCTTTACGCCTCACACGTGCTCTACGGGCAAATGGAAATCCTCGATGTCGAGCCAGTCTTCCGGCCTCCCGGTGGGTGGTTCGCCGCATGCTTGACCTCAGAGTTTGTTGGGATGCTTTCAGTGGACATAGGCAGAATTAGGCAGATATAGGCAGGCCCTGGTAACTGCCCATAGCTGGCTTGGGATATGCTTTGGATTGCTTTGGGATCCTCGAAGACCGAAATAGACCGGCAACTGGTGCGCCAAGTAGTGCCCGTGAAAGCCCGCAAAATCACGCGAAATCCCGCGAAGAACGACGGAATGCAACATGCATACACCGGACATATACTGACATGATATTTGAGTGCAATATCCAGAAATATACAGACTGCATACAGACTGCAAACCCAGACTGCAAATATCTGCAAATGGTGGAATATGGGAGAATACGATGGGAACACACTATGCGCACAGAAGTGAACAGGATGTGAACAGGCATGAACATGGCATGAACAGGCAGCGCATGGCCGCGCTGTGGTGCACATATGCTGCACCAGTTATGATCGGATCGTGGCAAAGATTGGCAAACACTGGTGATATCTTGCATTGGCGAAGTTGGCCGAGGCGCTCTCTGTCCATAGACTACCGCGGCGTGAGCGCTGCGGCTGACTGGCGCCGTGGCCACCTGCCCCGCGCCCGGCCTGCTGACCTTGGCTCTGATCATCTCGATTCTGAGCATGACGTGAATTGACGTGATATAATGAACATTGACGAACTCTCACAGAATATCACAGAATCTGACAGAAGCTGACAGTGCTAAAACAAGCCAAAAAACCCACAATCTGCTTGCAGCGGAGTTGATGGTAATGGGGTGTAATGGGTGGACATGGGTGGACTATGGCTGGAATATGGTGGCGAAGCTTGCCTAGGCGCTGTCCGTCCCTGGACTGCCGCGGTGCGAGGGCGGCGGCTGACTGCGGCCACGGCTGCCTGCCCTGAGCCCGGCCTTCTGACCTTGGCTCTGATGATCTCCTATATCTCTGACGTGAGCATGACGAGCTAACATTGCTACAGTATGCTTAAACTCCCCCAATCTACCCGCAGCGGAGTTGATGGGAATGGAGGATTCAGCGCGCACAGACCCACACACGCACACACACACACGGCATCACACGGCGCTCACAACATCTCACCAGCGCGCGGCCAGCGCACGCAACATCACGCAACGCACACAGGCCAGCCAAAATGACGCATTGGATCGCACTGGGATTATCTGGGATTATTTGGGATTGCATCGGGATATAGATCGGGATATATCGGGATGCATCGGGGGCATATGGAGATATTAAGGAGATTATGGAGGCATGCTCACAGAACGAGAAAGGGGAAATATGATGATGATGTGAGGACATTTGCCATCATTTGCCCATCATTTGCCCATATTTGCCCCATTCTGCCACAAACTACAAGTAACATGCAAATAACTACAAGGCGTAACGACAAGTGAACTCAATATCAACATAATACATACATAATTCGACTCACATCAACGCACACAGGGCTATACATGGGCTATACATGGCTATACTATGGCTAGACTGGCGAATGTGTAATGATAGGACTTGGATATACTTAATAGATTATCTTGGATTGCCTTTTCCAAACATTTTCAAATATGTTCAAACTATGTACAAATATGTGCAAACTCATTCACAATTTATATGTTTTCGCACGTTTTCATCGGGATGGATATGGATATATGATATGGATGGATGTTAATAACATGTGAATAACATTTAAATAATATATGTTAGTGGCTTTCTTCAGCGAATCAGCACGGCATAGCACGATGCAGCGCTTTTTGCAATGCTTTTGCATGCTTTTGCATGCTTTTGCGAACTTTTGCCAAAGTGAAGAAGAATCTTGATGTTATTTCTCAATTTTATTTGCTCAAGCGGCAGCCGCTCCTGTGGCTTCCATGTGGTTTCCATTGTTTTCCCGTGGTCTTCCGAAATCTGCCGAATGTCTTCCGATATCTTCCGGCCTCTTCTCGTAGATTCACGTAGTCTTACGATGTCTTACGTCCAGTGTCCCGTCCTCTTCTCGTAGATTCTCGTAGTCTTCCCGGGTCTGTGCGTGGTTTCCCGTAGTCTTCCGGCCTCTTCCCGTAGATTCACGTTAGACGTTAGTAGTCTCCAGATGTCTCCAGTCTCCCGTCTTCTTCTCGTAGTGTTCCGGATGTTCCCGGGGTCTCCGCGCGCGCTCGCGCGCTGTGTGCGCGCGCTCGCACGCGCTCGGGGTCTGCGCGTGCTTTCCCGTAGTCTTCCGGATGTCTGCCGGCCTCTCCATGGCCTCTCCCCGTAGATTCACATAGTCTTGCGTCCAGTCATTGCCAGTCTCCTGTGTCTCCTGTCCTCTTCTGGTAGTGTTCTGCGCGTGGTTTCCCGATGTTTCCCATAGTCTTCCGGCCTCTTCCCGCAGATTCACGTAGTCTTGCGTCCAGTCTCCATCCAGTCTCCTGTCATTTCCTGTCATTTCCTGTCCTCTTCTCGTAGTCTTCCCATGTCTTCCCTGGGTCATCCTGGGTCTGCGTGCGCGCTCGCGCGCTCGGGGCGCTCGGTGATGCTCGGTGCGCGCGCTCGC